>MU226733.1:2068680-2078993 GCA_018584345.1 Thuja plicata
GATGGATTACATCATAACTTGCTGAGTGTTGGACAGCTACTTGACAAAGGTTATCATTTGGAGTTCAAAGACAACAAGTGCATCATTAACAATAAGGATGGAGACATGATTGCATCAGGCTCTAAAACAAAAGGTAATGTTTTTTAGATCAATTCTAATGCAAGTCATTTTTTTGCAAAGGTGGATGACAGTTGGTTATGGAACAAGAGACTATGTGATATCAATTTTGATAATATAGTAAAGATCAGTAATGTCAAGGCAGTTAGAGACCTACCAAGTATTGCAAGATCAGTTGACACAATATGCAGTGAATGTGTTATGGGTAAGCATGTAAGAAGGTCCTTTAGAAGCAAGCAGAACTCAGCTGAGAACAAATTAGACCTAGTGCATACAGATTTGTGTGGTCCTACCCAAACAAGATCATACTACAGAGAAAGGTATTTCATTTTGTTTGTTGATGATTTTTCTAGGATGATGTGGGTTGCATTCTTAAGGGAGAAATCTGAAGCCTTTGAAAAGTTCAAAATATTCAAAGCTAAAGTTGAAAATAAATCTAGATTAAAACTAAAATGTCTGAGATCAGATAGAGGAGGAGAGTTCACCTCTAATCAGTTCTATGACTATTGTGAAGAACATGGTATTAAAAGATAGTTGAGAGCACTTAGAACCACTCAACAGAATGGGATTGCAAAAAGGAGGAACAAGATCATACTTGATACAGTGTGCACTATGATGATTGAAGGAAAAGTTGCGCACACCTATTGGAGAGATGCAGTTAACACAGTGGTATATACTATCAACAGAACTCAATTGAGGTCAGGTGCAGATAAGACACCCTATGAGCTTTGGTTTGGTAATGTACCTACAGTAAAGTATTTTAGAATCTTTGGCAGCAAATGCTACATCAAAAGAGATGATGGTGTTCGTAAGTTTGATGCCAGAAGTGATGAAAGTATTTTCCTTGGTTATTCTACAAAAAGAAAAGAATATAGATGTTTCAATTTGAGATTAAAGAAGATAATTGAAAGCATGCATGTTAAGATTGATGAAAAGTTTATGGTTCAAGAGAGGTACTATGAATATGCACCTATGATTGAATATGAGCCCAAACCTAGCAGAAAAGATACTGTTATTGAAGAAATGTTTGACTACATTAATGTCTCATGCAATGACCCTGAATCAAGCAGAGAAGAATCATAGATTATAGAAGAAGAAGACACACATAAGGTTCCAAAATTCAGATCTAGATACCACTCTAAAGTTGACATCATTGGAGATCAGAGCACTAGTATTTTGACCAAATCAAAAGAAAAGGTCTGGCAATGGATGAAGAGGTATGTTTACTTTCATAGATTAAACCTTTAAGTGTTGAAGATGCTTGTAATGATTCTGATTGGAAGAATGCAATGAAAGAAAAATTAGATCAGATAATTAAAAAAGATACATGGGAATTGGTCCCTAGACCCAGTGACAAAAATGTGATCGGAACAAAGTGGGTATTCAGAAACAAGATGAATGAAGATGGTACAGTAGTAAGAAACAAAGCAAGATTGGTATGTAAAGGATATGCGTAGAGAGAAGGAATAGACTACACTAATACATTTTCCCTTGTGAGAAGACTGGAAGCAATTAAATTATTTTTGGCATAGGCAACATTCAAAGACTTTAAAGTTTATCAAATGGATGTAAAATCAGATTTTTTGAATGGTGACTTGACTGAGGAAGTCTACATAGAACATCCTGAAGGATTTAATCTTTCAAATGAACCAGACATGGTATGCAAATTGAAGAAAGAACTCTATGGTCTTAAACAGGTCCAAAGAGCTTGGTATGAGAGACTTGAAGGTTATCTTACCAAGATTGGATTCAAGAAAGGAGTAATAGATTATAACCTATTCACAAGGGAGACATCTGATGGATTACTATTAGTTGCCATATTTGTTGATGACATTAGCTTTGGAGGTAATGACAAGCTCAGTACAACATTTGCAAAAGAAATGCAGAATGAATTCAAAATGAGTATGATTGGTCCTATAAATACTTTTTGGGACTAAATGTAAAACAAAAAAAAAAGGTATATTCATTAATCAGTCAAAATATGTGAAGGAAATATTGAAGACCTTCCAGATGGAAGACTGTAAGCCAATATACACTCCCATGATAACAGGAAGCAAGATTTCAAAAGATGATGATTCTACAAAAGTTGATAAAACATTATATAAATCTATGATTGGTAAACTCATTTATTTAACTCAATCTAGACTTGACATATCTAATGAAGTTGGCATTGTTGGAAGATTTGCAGCTGAACCCAAGAAGAATCACCTAATGGTAATCAAGAGGATATTCAGATATCTAAAGGGAACTATAGACTATGGTTTATTGTATCCTAAATCAGAGAATGTAAAACTTCATGTCTATACAGATGCAGATTGGGCAGGTTGTATTGATGATAGGAAGAGCACTTCAGTAGGAGCAGTATTCCTTGGAGACAGGTTGGTTTCTTGGATAAGCAAGAAGAATAACTATATTTCTTAGTCAATAGCAGAAGCTGAATATGTTGCAGCAGCACTAAATTGTTCAACTATGGTTTGGATCAAGTAGATGGTTAAAGACTTTGGCATTCAGGTTGATTATCCTATTGTTATTCATTGTGATAATACTAGCACTATCAACATGTCTAATAACCCTATGATGCATGCAAAGAAAAAACACATAGAGATCAAGTACCATTTCTTAAGAGAAAAGGTTGCAGACAAAGAAGTTAAATTGGACTATGTGAACACCAAAGAATAGTTGGAAGATATTTTCACAAAGCCTTTATCAAAGGATACTTTTGAGTATCTCAGGGAGAAGTTTGGAGTAATTCCCTCTCCTGAGTCTGTTTAGAAGAAGCAGCAAGGACATCAGTCATTAAGTGACTGATGAATGGTTGACTACTCTACTTCTGGAGTAGTACCTATGCCTAAATATATATGGTGCCCTTTTTCATTGATGTCAAAGGGGGAGTATATAGTAAGGGGGAGTCTGTACTAAAGGGGAGCATATACTATGGGGGAGTATATACATGGAACAAAAACATAGTCAGAGGAACTGTAGTAGTTTAGAGAAATATTTCATGAGGATATTGAGAAGATTGTAAAAGAAAGAGGTCACCATGAACATAGGATGTTTTTGATATCATATGTTGCCATCAATGTCAAAGGGGGAGATTGATGGAGATTTGATTCTGAGTAGTTGATTGATTGTATGTTTGTCATTGATGACAACATATAATACACAATAGCAATTCTGTATGTACTTATCAGAATGATGACATGAAGAATTGCATGGTTAGATACATGTTGTTGACATGTTTATTATTTTATGTTCATACACAGATCTAGATATGATGTTTTAGTCAAGTTGTGTAATTATGTTATTGGCAGTTACAGTTTTGGAAGAGCATCTGTTTAGAGCCGACGTATATCACGTGTTTCTTGAGTTGAACCTATCATCAGTATATGTGTGTTTATATTCATGATTAGTTATGAGTTGATGATATTAATATAAAGGTGCCAAATGTGTTTCAAGAAGATTACAAAGTTAGAGTTAATTTGGTGAGGCTGACTTAGTGAAGCATCACATCTATTCAGTTTATACTTGTGCAGTTGTAATAATGCTTGCATGCTTAGTAGAGCTAACAAGGATGTTATGAAGAGTTTTCCTATAGGTCCCATGATCTCATACTTTGATGAATATACTTATAGCAAGTCAAATGTGACATGCTAAGTGTGAATGATGCAAAGAGAAGAAAGATGTATAGAGCAGATTATCAGAGTTGGTTCATTCATCAAGAGTCTATGTGAAGAAGAAGTGAAAGATTGTAATACACTGGAACTAATCAAGACAATAGGTCTAATCTATAGTTCATCATTATATATAGTGTATATTTTTTATATAGAAATTTGTAGCCTTCACCATCAAGTAGTGAGCTTTTGGACAGTGAGTCCACCACCCCTAACAGGGTTATTTGTAAAAGACTCCTAATAGGGTCTGACCCTTAACTAGGTCACTATACTTATTGCATTTTAAAGTACAACTCTTAAAAGGGTTGAGATATCTTCTAATAGGGATTACTATAAAAAAGTATAGTTCATTGTGGGTGCTAATTCCCACCGGGGTTTTTACCATTTGGTTTCCCCATAATCAAATTGTGTGTTGTGTACTATGTTATCTGATTAAGCATTTACTTTTCTGTATTTTGAAGTTAAAGAAGAAAAATAATTAAAGTTATTGATAACTGATTCATCCCCCCTCTCAGTTATCCTTTGGGACTATTCTAACATTTAAGACTCTATTGAGAGAAAAGAACTTAGAAGATAGTAAGTATTTTACTTCTAATAAGAAGGTGGTGACTCTATGTAATAAATGATTTTAGTTAGTGACTCTACTGAGGGAAAAGACTCAAAAGGAGAGAAAAAGGTGGAGACCCTATATGTCAGAAATTTCTAATTTCTCCACTGAGGGATATAGCTTGGAAGGAATGAGTATTTTTCCTTTAATTAGTAATAGAAGATATATTACATAATGTTTAAAATTTTGTTCAAAAGGTTTTTGATTCCCGTTGACACTAGACCTTTGGATCTTAAAAAGTTCCAATGCAGTTCTAATGAATTATTTTCACAACTTTAATAGAGGGTTCCTAAATTTTATGGAGATTATGATGAATCATCTCTTGATCATTTGGATTATTTTCATATAGTCCTTGATAATTACGAGGTCCATATAGAAGATGATTCCATGAAGCTTTTTGCGTGGTCATTAAAAAATAATGCACAAGAAGAATATGAATCATTACCTATGCAGTCAATCTCATCATGGAGACATTTTGAGTAATGGTTTCTTTATATGTTTCATGATGCCAGTGGTGAAGAAGACAACATGTTCTATGAATGGTATGAAGACCAAAGTTGTAGCATGGAAGAGGACCCTAGTATGTCTATACTTGATGCATTTTTTAGCTTGGAGATATTTGAAGGGCAGTCTTTTGCACATTTTCTGATATGAACGGTGAAAATTCTTTGAGAAATACCTTAAAAAATTATGCCTTCATAAAAAGAAATCATGAGAAAGGTCAAAAAATTGGGAATCACATCAGATGATCCTTCTGTAAAGTTCCTTGCATATATATTAGAAGAAGAAGATGAAGACAGAAAATAGGAGGCTTATGGTAAGATTGAACAAGGCCTTGTACTTGATGAATAAATTCGTGAGGAAGATGAGTGCACTAGTCATACAGAAGATAAATAACCATCCATTCTTGAGAACCATAATAATACTTATGATGACATGGAGGATAAAAATTTGGATTATATTGAAGAAGAATCTATACGTAGTGATATTTTCATGGAAATAAGTATCAATGACCATGATGATGAGGAAGAAGATCTTCTCGGTATAGAAGAAATCTCATATTTACTAGACATAGAATATCAAAAACATGTTGAGAAGAGTGGAAATTTTTTTTTCTCAGTGCACCATGATAAGCAACTTGATGGATTAGTACATACTCAGGGGGTACTAGATGAAGAAGATGATAAATTTCAGGAATCAAATAATGGAGATGAAATAGAACAATATACAACATATGAACATGAAGAATTTTCAGATGAAATCTCTCATGGAGATATGCCCAAGTTCTCTTTAACCTTGAATCCATTATTTGAAGAATATTTTCTATGCAATCAAGTTTGTCAATATCATGATAAAGACAGTGGGCCTAGTGATCATTTTGAAGATGATGAAACTCAAAATATGTATGGGGAAGTGTATTTAGAAAGAAAGACATGCATTATTTCATCCTATGAGAAGAAGTTGTATCAAACATGTGAAGATGAGATGGAATCAAAAAGACATAATGAGGAAAATGTGATGAAGATTAGTTCTAAAAATTATCCTAGTATCCTATCTGATCAAATTATTGATAAAAAGGAAGTTCCCAAATGTGAGTTATCTCCAAATCATTTTTGTGAAGAGAAAAAACAACTTGAGTGTAGGGAAGATTGTATACGTAAAGGCATCCAAGAAGAAGAGCTTAATCTAGTTACTTGTAGGGTTGATCAAATGCATGGGGATCTTCTATTTAGCAAGGACTACATTGCACCTGCTGACTTTTCTAAGGGTAAACAAAAGTCAAAGCATGTAAATAAAGCAATGAATGTTGTCCATGAGAATGATGGCATCGTATTTGAGAGATCCAAAGTATTACATGATCAGAATTATGTGTTCGATAGAGGAAAGAAGTAGTGTTCACTTTTTTGGGGGGCCTGGGGCCACCCAATTTCACTTTGCATCAGATTAAGTGTGGATACTTGGTCTACTTCTCCAGAGATAGATATAATCTCTCTATGGTCACAAGAAGCATACGTCCCCAGAAAGAGCCATAGGAGGTACCCTAAATTTTGAGAATTCAAAAGTCCCAGTCCATTATCAACAAGCAGGTTTCTTCGTACTATAAAAATCAAAGGAAGGAAGATTTATGACACAAATAAATAGAACTAACTAATCAAAGCCTTCAGAAAATGATATAATTTAAACCTGCTACAAAGATGATGTCACCAGAGGCTAAAGATGGTCCAAATTTACAAATCTAAAAATGACCTAGTTTGGGAAATCAAATTTCCTATCTCCTGCAGAAACATTAGCTTTTCACAAGGTGTTTTGGATTTTTAACCAAATACAAATCTGAAAGTTAGGTAGTTATTTTTTAGTTAGTTTATTGTTTTTTCAAAATATTTTGTAATAAGGGTTGTGTCTTTTCACCCTAAAGAGGTGTGAAAGCCACTCAAACACACATTTATATACATAATTTAAAATGTAAAGAGACAAGACAATACAATATAATACAATTTCACATATTTTGATAGTTTTAGATTAAAAACTATAACATGGACCTAGATGTACTATTTAAAAATAATAATAATAAAGATAAGTCCTTTTTCTTTCACATGTGCGATTGTTTCATTATCATTTAACAATTAGTCCCTCAGATAATTCAATAGAACTTCTTCAAAGTGATAGTTTGATGTATATGCTTCCTAATCTGGTTCAAATTCTTTATTATCAATTAGTTTTTCCCATTTTTCATGGTTAAATTTTGTTGATTGAGGCCTCAGTCAATTTTTCTGTCATCTGAGAAGTAATATCCTTCTGAAATATCTTTGAACTTGTTCAAGGTTGTATATTCATTCCATAAAACCTTTGAAGTGATAAGTTTTCTTGTAAAACTATCTTTGAGGTTGGACATAGGGTTTGATGATGAGTAAAAATTCAATGATGCCTGACGGACGGAGATACCAAAGCTAACTAGAGTCACACTGACGAAACTGACAGTTTTAACCGATGACTAACTGAAGAGTTGATCGAAAGAACAAAGAGTTTAGAAAATGAAAAAATATCTAGCTGGCAAGAGCTAAAGATAGACTTAATTGGTTGTTTTCATTGTTTTATTTGAATAGAGTTAAGTGATTGATTTAAAGAAGATTTGTATAGTTTGCAAGAAGATAACTATGAGATAAATCAGGAGTTATGCTTTAAATCAAATTGGCTGGATTTTTTTCACACCAAGAATCAAGAATTAAGAATTAAGGAATATCATGTCTATATAAGAGACAAGCATTATTCATTCCAAATATACATGGAAGGGGAGTGAATCAGAAGAGGATGCTGAAGAGAAAATAATGAAGGATAACTTCATACAGTCCTGATCAATCAAGCTAAGGGAGAGCTAAAGAATTCTATAGACACTGACAAAAAGTGAGCATAGCATCACAGAGTAGAAAGTGTGGAGCACAAATAATTGAATTGATATATTGATCAGAGAGGTAATGTACTTAAATAGATATGAAAATCTGCAATTCAAATTGCATTAGAAATATGTCATTTTGTTTCAGTTTAACCATTGAAGCATCAAGTCTCTTAGCAAAGCAGGACTTAATAGTCTTCTATATATTGAGGTACATCCCAAGGAGTGCCAAAAAGGTTGATTCATGAAAGTAGCACTATATTTTCCTAAAGCATATTGACAGTCTAAGAAAGAGGTTGATTCAAGGATGGTAGCAAACTGAGTTGCCCGATACTAAGTAACAACCTATATGTATAAAATCCTCTAACAAGGTCACACCTAGCAGTGTGTTTGTAACCTTTAACAAGGTTGGCTCTTAACAGGGCTCACTTCAGAAGAGTGAAAATTTGGGGTACCGGTCCTAGTGGTTTTTCCCTCAACAGGGTTTCCACATTAAAATCCAAGTGTTATGTGTGTATGTTTTATTACTTTACTATTTTACATTTCACATATGAATTTCTTGATATATCGGTATACACTGCTTATTTACTGTATTTTGGTAAATAGTTATACTGCATATCGGTAATCAAAGAGAATAAGGACAGACAAGGAAAACTGACAGACAATTAATCATTATAAGTATTTCATGGCATCCATCTTGTAGGGACTTAATAATCTGAGGTTTATTTGATTGGTGGTTAGTGATTAAAGGATAAATTTTTGAGGCCACTAATTCACCCCCCCCTCTCAATTATTATTAACAATTGATATCAAAGATTGTGTGCTTAGAAGGAAGGTTTCAAGACCTAAGTCAAAGATCACAAGATGAATAGAGGAGATGTTCCCAAGTTGAACAAAGATAATTTTACTTCATGGAAAAGTAGAATAAGACTCCACCTATCAGGTATTGGTAATGATGTTACCCAATTCCTTGAAATTGAATATGTTTTGCCCACAGGAGCACCAACATTTGAACAAATAAGAGAGAAGCATGAACACAATAGCATGATGATAGAGCTTGCTTCCTCACTCTCTGATGTTGAATTTGAAGATGTCAAAGAATGCAAATCTATAAAGCAGATGTGGGACAAATTGAAGCTTGTACATGGTGGTGACAAAAATGTTTTGAGAACCAAGGTAGAAAGCATTAGAGGAAAGTTTGATGATCTCAAAATGAAAGGAGAAAACATCACTCAGTACAACACAAGAATTAAAGAGGTTGTCAATGCTATTCGAGGAGTTGGAGGTGTACTAGAGGAAGATATAGTGGTAAGTAAAATTCTAAGAACCTTACTGCCTACCTATGCTATTAGAGTATCTGCCATTCAAGAAATTAGAGCAGTAGAAAATAGCAATGTTACTCTAGACAGTTTAATTGGAAAACTGGTTTCAATTGAACTGAATAACTTTGATAATAGTGTCTTACCAAACATAGAGTCTGCATTCAAAACTTCTATGAGAATAAGTAAATCAAGTCACAGAGACACTATAAGAAAAGATAGTGATAGTGAAAATGAAGAAGATGGTCTTGATGAAATTGAAGAACTTATGGCCAAAAGAATCCAGAGAGGCAAAGGTAAATACAAAGGTAAATTACCACTTGTTTGTTTTAATTGCAAAGAGATTGGACACTTTGTTGCAAGATGTACTAACAAAAGAAAAGATGATACAAGTAATGTTAGATCTTTTGAGAAAAGGTCTGACAGAGGTGATTACAGATGCTACCGATAATCAGAAAGAAGAGATGCCTGAGACTACAAGGACAAAGGAAAGAAGGTCAGCTACCTAGGAAAATGCAAGGATGATGATACTGACACTGAATCTGATGAAGATATTGAGATGGTGTTTGTGGCTATAAAGGATGATTCAGATGAGGATGAAGAAAGGTATGTAGAAATGGCTTTCATATCTAAAATTAGTAAAAATGATGTTTGGATCATAGATAGTGGCTTCACTCATCATATGACCGGTGATAAGAAAAATTTTGAGACTTTTGAATACTACAAAGGAGGATCAGTAAGAATGGGAAATGACACACCTTGTCCAGTTGAAGGTAGAGGAACAATAATGTTGAATAACCAGATAAAATGTGAGAATTATTATTGGGTAAATGGATTGAATTATAATCTATTGAGTGTCTCTTAGTTGAATAATTTAGGTCACAAAGTAGCATTTGAAAATAAGAAGGCAAAGATCTTCAACAAATCTAGAAATCTGATTCATACTGGTGAGCAGACAAAAGGTAACTTATTCTATCTAAATGATACTAACTCCACTTGTTTGATTGCTACGAACAAGGACATATGGTTGTGGCACAAAAGATTGTGTCATGTGAATTTTGACAACATGATTAAAATTAGAAAAAAGAGAAATGTTAGAGGCTTACCGACAATGACCAAGCCCGACAACATCATGTGTAAAAACTGTCAAAAAGGTAAAATGACAAAGTCTAGTTTCAAAAGAAAAATTCATACATCTGATGCAATTC
>MU226733.1:2079436-2092526 GCA_018584345.1 Thuja plicata
ACACCAAGAAGACACCTTATGAGCTATGGTATGGATACACACCCAATGTGAGTTATTTCAAAAAATTTGGCAGTCAATGTTATATCTTAAAAGATGATAGAAATGGAAAAATTGACTCCAAGAGTGAGGAAGGAATTTTTCTAGGGTATTCTACCAAGAGAAAGTCTTACAAATGTCTAAACAAAGCCTCTAACAAAATTATTGAAAGTGCAAATGTAAAGATACATGAATTTGCAGAGAAGAATGAAAAACAAAGCACTAAAGAACCAGAGGAATACAATAAGTTCACTTACTATGAGGAACCTAACACTCTACCCTACCAACAATGTAGAGCACCTAAGCTGAAAATCACTACTCCAGAACATCAGGTTGCAAATACCGAGGGTCAGGATAATGATGAAGAAAATGTGCAAGGTGATGAAGAACAAAATGAACATCAAAATAATGATCAAAATAATAGACAAAGGACTGTACTTGTACTTGAAACATATGTAAGGAAGAACCATCTACAGGTCCAGATCATAGGAGACAAGAAAGCTGGTACAAGAACAAGAAGTAAGTCTTTAAACTCAAGTTGCTTAATTTGTGAGTTTGTGCCAAAATTTGTCAATACTGCACTAGATAATGAGGAATGGATAAGTGCTATGAATGATGAGATTGAGCAGATTGAGAAGAAAAAAACATGGTCACTTGTGCCAAGACCATATGACAAGAATGTCATCGGTACAAAATGGATATTCAAGAATAAGATGAATGAGAATGGAGAAGTCACAAGGAATAAAGAAAGACTAGTATGCAAAGGGTATGCACAAGAGGAAGGTATAGACTATGGAGAGACCTTTGAACCCATTTCTAGGCTAGAAGGAGTGAGAATACTACTTTCTTATGCTTCATACAAAGGATTCAAATTATATTAAATGGATGTCGAGTCAGCATTCCTAAATGGAATACTTGAAGAAGAGGTATACATTGAGCAACCAGAAGGGTTTGTTGATCCAGACAAGAGGAACATGATATGTAGACTTCACAAAGCCTTGTATGGATTAAAACAAGCTCCAAGAGCCTAGTATGAATGACTTCATTCCTATCTTATAAGTATTGGATTCATAAGGACTAGTGAAAACAATAATATTTATTTAAAAGAAGATACTAATGCTAACATTTTGATTACTGGAATATTTGTTGATGACAACATATTTGGAGGCAATGATGTGCTATGAAAATCATTTGCTGATGAGATGAGAAAAGAATTCAAGATGTCTATGTTTGGAGAGATCAAGTTATTTCTTGGTCTATAGATCATTCAAAAAAGTGAAGGTATTTTCATTACATAGTCCAAGTACATCAAAGAGGTCCTAAAGATATTCAAGATGGAAGAATCCAAACCAGTTGGAACACTGATGGCTACTTGAAGTAAGTTGAAAAAGGAGGACAAGACAACAGAGGTAAATAAGACTTTGTACATATTAATGATTGGAAAACTCATCTATGTTGTACACACTAGACTAGATATTGTACATACAGTAGGAATTGTTGCTAGATTTTCTGCTAACCCTAGGGAATTACATATGACTAATGTGAAAAGAATCCTAAGATATCTAAAGAATACTAAGGAATTTAGCTTATGGTATAGAAGAGAAGGAAAATTTGAACTAAAGGTGTTTACCGATGCTGATTGGGCTGGAAATCTTGATGACTGAAAGAGCACAACTGGAGGAGCATTCTTTATGGGTGATAGACTTGTCACATGGACCAGTAAGAAGCAAGGATGCATCTCTTAGTCTACTGCAAAAGCAGAGTGTGTTGCTGCTGCTAAAAATTTCTCAAATATTCCATGGATCAAACAATTGCTGGAAGGCATGCATATGAAGATCTTATAACCAATGATTATCTATTGTGATAACACCAGTGCAATAAAAATTTCCAAGAAACCAGTCATGCATGCAAAGACTAAACACATTACAATCAAGTATCATTATTTGAGAGAAGAAGTTCAAGAGAAAGAAGTGACACTTGAGTATGTGCAATCAAAAGAACAATTGGCCGATATCTTCACCAAGCCACTGCCCAAAGATACATTTGAGTACCTGAGAAAGAGACTAGGGGTCAAACCCTTGTCTACTAGTCAGTAAAAGACTGAAGGCTGCATCAGCCTATATATTATTAGAATATCAAAAATGTTGATGCAAGCAAAGAGAAGAACTTCAAAGCTACATCTATATATAGAAACGTATATATATCAAAACCAAGCACCAGAGCATAATGTTGTATTGCTGATGGATAAGGGAAATTCAAGGAATATATTATAGATAAGAGGAAATTGATTATTTGACATGAATGTCAGATATTTAAAACAATTGGCAACATACAGTGTTTCAATATTTGATTGGAATTGTTGTCAAAGGGAGAGAGATTATCCATATTATCACATTCTTCTGAGAAAAGGAAGAGAGATTATCCATTATCAGATCACTCCAACAGGGAGAGATTATATCCTAAGGCAAAGCAAATTGTATGAAAGATTACACAAAGAGAAAGTTGTTGAAAAGAGGACAAGACATCAAAGAAGAAATTGACACTAGAGGAGATTCAACACATAAGAAAATAGAAAGATGCAAGAATCAAATCTAAGCTAAAAGAGCTTACCAAAGTTCAGACATTTATTGGTTATCAAACAAAGATTGGTAGTTTTATGAATCTCAACAATTGTATTTCATATTGTATTAGAAATAGTAGTGTGATAATATATGTTTTATTTCCATGAATGCCAAAGGGAGAGATTGATGACATATAACTGATTGAATGCTTGATATTGTTAAGTTTAATATAATTCAAGGCATTAAATCAATTAATGGTTTATATTGTCATTGATGTCAACTTGATATCATTTGTATGATCATGTACATAATGCCAAAGACTTCAGAGAATCAATGGAACAAAGGTTATTCTTTTAGCAATGCATAAAAATCAAGTATTCACTAAGTGACAGACAACACCAAAGGAGTGCACACCATCGGTAAAGCCAAAGAAGAAAATTCATAGTGATACCCGATGTACTGAAGACAGTGTTTCCTGTCGAAGAAAACCACAGGTTGCCCAATGAACTAAAGACAGTGTTGCCCGATGAGTAAAAATTTAACGATGTTTGATGGACAGAGATCCCAAAGCTAACTAGAGTCACACTGACATAATTGATAGTTGTAATTGATGACTAACTAAAGAGTTGACCGACGGAATAGAGAGTTTAGAAAATGACAAAATATCTAGCTGGAAAGAGCTAAAGATAGACTTAACTGGTTGTTTTCATTGTTTTATTCGACCAGAGTTAAGTGATTGATTTAAAGAAGATTTGTACAATTGGAAAGAAGATAACTATGAGATAAATTAGGAGTTATGCTTTAAATCAGATTGGCTAGATTGTTTTTCATGCCTAGAATCAAGAATCAAGAATTAAGGAATATCATGTCTATATAAGAGACAAGCATTATTCATTCCAAATATACATGGAAGGGGAGTGAATCAAAAGAGGATGCTAAAGAGAAAATGATGAAGGATAACTTTGTATAGTCCTGATCAATCAAGCTAAGGGAGAGCTAAAGAATTTTGTAGACACTGACAAATAGTGAGCACAACATCACAGAGCAGAAAGTGTGGAGCACAAAGAATTGAATTGATATATTTATTAGAGAGGTAACATACTTAAATAGATCTGAAAATTTGTAATTCAAGTTGTATTAGAAACAGGTCATTTTGTTTTAGTTTAACCATTGAAGAATCAAGTCTCTTAACAGAGTAGGACTTAATAGTCTTTTGTATATTGAGGTACATCCCAAGGAGTGCCAAAAAGGTTGATTCATGAAAGTAGCACTAGATTTTCCTAAAGCCTATTGATAGTCTAAGAAAGAGGTTGATTCAAGGATGGTAGCAAACTGAGTTTCCTGATACTAAGTGACAACCTATATTAATAAAATCTTCTAACAAGGTCACACCTAACAGTGTGTTTGTAACCTTTAATAGGGCTAGCTCTTAACAGGGCTCACTTTAGAAGAGTGAAAATTTGGGGTACCAGTCCCAGTGGTTTTTTTCCACATTAAAATCCAAGTGTTATGTGTGTATGGTTTATTATTTTAGTGTTTTACATTTCACATATGCATTTTTGGATATATCAGTATACTTTGCTTATTTACTATATTTCAGTAAATAGTTATACTGCATATTGGTAATCAAAGAGAATAAGGACAGACAAGGAAAACTGACACATAATTAATCATTATAAGTATTTCATGACATGCATCTTGTAGGGACTTAATAATCTGAGGTTTATTTGATTGGTGGTTAGTGATTAAAGGATAAATTTTTGAGGCCACTGATTCATCCCCCCCCCTCTCAATTATTACTAACAAGGGTTGGGATGATTTTGACTCTATCACCCATAATAGAATAAGGCACTAGTCTAATCATTTTTTGTATTATAGTTATCCAGTTCATTGTTTATAGTTTTGTGATATCTTATCTATCTGTTCATTTCAAAGTACATACACATGTACTAAACATTCTTTCAATTACTTAAAGTACTTTAGTTTACAGTTCATGATATATTGCTTTCAATTAGATTTCTTTCAAGTGCCTTTCCATACTTGAGAGAGAAGGTTGAAGTGTTTCTTGTCTTCTATAAAAAGCCTTGTAACTTGAAGGATAAGTCAAGGTATAGGCCTACCATCCTTGGTTTTACAGAGCTAGAATTGCAGAATTTCCAACCTTGCCTTGGTTGTGATTTTTTAGTTGGCCAAATCATGTGTTTTTCCCACCATTGGATTGGAAAGTATATAGGAAATCCAATCTCTTAATTTGAGAACCAACACTTCCATGTCATCAATTACTAACATTTCTCTTATTTTGGTTGAATTTATCATATTCCTACACCAATCCTATTCAATCCTATTTGATTCTAAACATTCCTAATCCATACCATCTCTTCCTAATTTTTCTAATTCAATCCAATCCTTTCAAATCGTATTAATTTTATCTCATCATTATGAGAGTATATCGTCAAAGGTCATTGATGTCTCATATTTTTCCTAAATTTTGGAACCATAAAAATTGTTCCTAATCCTCATAAAAGTCATCAAAATCAAGTCAAATTTGCATCATTTCCATCAATTCAGTCAATGATCCATTAATTTGTCTATTTATTTATTCAATTAGGACATAGGGATAAACTATGGGCTATTCATCCCAAGATGCAAATTTATCAAATTTTATGATGAATTTCCCTTTCCTTATCCACACTAATTTTTCCAATTGGATCTACTAAAATTTTTCATAATGTTTTGTAATATGACACTTTTCCAATTTCACTTCTCAATTATGACAATCTTCCAATTTCTACACCTAATTGCTAATTTTGTAATTTGGTCTCTAATCCTATAAATTAAGATCAATTTTCTCAATAAATTCAACCATCACCATTCGAATCTTCTCACCATCATAATATCAATTTTATTTCATTTTTTAAGTGTATTATATCAATATAAGAGCTACATCAACATTTGGAGAAGCAATAAAGAGGACAATTGTCAAATTGAGGGAGTTTTGTTTATAGTTTTCATTTCTTTGTCTCAATTTATTATGTGTTTGGATAGGTTTATTGTGCATATTTTTAGAGTTTGATGACTCCTCTTGTGTGAAACTTTTCCTCATTTTTCCTCTCCTACATTTTTTCAGCCTCGTATTTGAATTATTTTTAGGTGTCTACACTAGGCATAGGATATGTTGATATCAATGACAACCAATAATGTAAACAAAAATTATAGAATCAACTTCACATTATAACAATCTCCCCCTTTGTAAATTATGGTAACATTAATCAATAACAAAGCAAAAAAATCATTATCAACATAAAAGTTCTTTTTTATTTATTATTCTTCTACCTCTCTAACAAAAATGACAAAGGGCCAAACTCCCCCTTACTGACTAACTCTATTTCCCCTAAGAGAAAGCCACCAAGCGTTGATCCATTAAAAAATTAGAATGGAATGCACTGGACCAATGCATGCATAGGTGCATTACTGAACACTAGGAGGGGGAAGAATGCCTAGCTTCCCCTAAGATAATAGAAAGTATCCTTGCAAAATGTTTTGTGAAAATGTTTGCAATCTTCTCCTTTGTAGGAACATACTCAAGTTTAACCTCCTTTTCTAATACTCTCTCTCTCTCTCTCTCAAGAAGTGGTATCTGATAGATATATGTTTTAAAATGCAATGTTCTATTGGATTATTTGAAATGTTTATAGGACTGGTATTATCACACATGATAGAAATAAGATCATCAGAAGTTATCCCTATATCCTTCAAAGTTGTTTTCATCCATAATATGTGACTACAACATGAGGAAGTTGCAATGTATTATGATTCAATAGTTGATAATGTTACAAAATAACACTTCTTTCTTGGCCAAGCAACCAACCGCGAGCCAAGGAAATAAGCTCCACCACTAGTACTTTGTGTTGGAAATATATAGTGTGCCTAGTGACTAAGAGGGGGGGGGTTGAATCAGGAACCAATAAAACTTAATCCATAATTAACTTGAATGATTAACATGCATAGAACTAAAAGTAGAGAACACATAACTCGTAACACATTATTTGGTTACCCAGAAACCTTCCAAAGAAAGTAAAACTAGGGTGGGGATGATACCCACAAGATTTAGTACTACAGTAATAAATTTAGCTGGTTAAAGCTTACAATGACCACTTCTGATGGTCTACCCTGTTAGGAGCATACAATGGACTTGTTAGGTCCACCTTGTTAAAGGATTTATTAAAATACAAAATGTAGTGCAACTCTATTAAGAGATTTAGAGAAAGGATTGTTAGGTCCACCTTGTTAAAGGATTTTGCTGATCCACATGTAAGAATGAATCAGTTGTTGATCTGCTCTGTGCAACTGTAATTGCTGATAATGATCCTTTGAATATAGTTGATCACCTAATAGTGATAGATGAGTCTCTACTATCCAAAATACTTCTGCACTTAGTTAATCTTCTTTTCACATGTCTTCTGCATATGTATTCATCTTACAAAACTTTTCACTTACTACTTACAACATTCACACACTTGATTAAACAAGTTATCTTACATATATATCATATGCAAATATACAACACTGAAAGTCTACTTCCAATTACAAAATAATATAAAACAATATATACTATGTCGGCCTCAAAACTGTCACTCAGGTCATACTATCACTCACATGATACTGTCACTCAGGTCATACTGTCACTCGGGTGACTCAAAATGTCTTAAGTGTTTTGGCACTAATTGACAATATGTCTTTCCATAGGGTCTACAATCTCCCCCTTTGGCACTAGTGACAAAAACACTTTATCATTGATTTCTTCAACTATTAAGTCAAAAGCTCCCCCTTACTGACTTCTCGGGTTTTGACTCTTTTCTTTTGCTTGGGTCTAACTTGCTCTATTTTTGTATTTTTCAAAAAAAAATTGTAAAGTATATTTCATCCATAACATATACTAAGAACTATGTATACTATACAATATACAATGATATCCTTTTCCCTCTTGTTTTTTACAAAATTCCAAAATCATATTTACCTAGTGATCCCAATGTAGGATAGGAAGTCCCTATGTACCTTCATAATTTGATACAAAGTGTTGTCCCATTTCTCCTATAGTATCTTCAATATCTGTAATTCAATTTGAAGTTCTCTAGACAACTCCACCATGGTTTAAGAAACAGTGAAGTTGTTTTCATGTATGAGTGTCTTAGCATGAGCAATACATTTTTGCATGGTCTCCATGTGAGGTAGGAGCTAGATCTATATGTCTGTGAGGGACTCTCTATTTCTTTCTTATTCTTTTAGTAATTTATCCTGAAGTCTTGTTAGATACTTAATTTTTAAGAAGTGAGATGAATTGGTGCCCAGGTAAGCTACTAATAGCTTTGGACTTTCCTTCATCTCAATGTCAACCTTTCCTAACTTATCTTTTATTTGAGTGGTAAAGTTGGAGGAGTCACTCAACTTTATAGATAATTCTACCACTTTGTCTACAATAGTTTCAAGAGTGCTGATGGTATTTGTTAGTTGCACCTAATCAATTGCAATCTTCTTTGAAATGTTTTTGAGAACCTTGTTCTCAAATTTCTTCTCATCCTTCTCTAGTAGTTTCTCTTGACCATTCATGTCCGTATTGAACTTTTGGACAATGTCAAAAAGTTGATCTAATATTGTTTCAGTCTAATTGACCTTAATCTGTAAAGCATCAATAATATGCTTTTGATGTCTATCAGTACCTTATTCCTCTTTCTTTCCCTTCTAAGATTTTTATGTGTAGCTACTTTTATCCATAGCTCACCCAAAATTTCCATTTTCTCTTCAGAAAGATTAGATTGATCCCAGTTTGGAATGACAATCTCTTCATCAAGATCAATCTCACCAGTGTTTATTAACTTTTCTTTTCCCTTTACCTCAAGACTCGGGGAAGGAATAAGTTCCTTTTTGTTGCTTTCCTCAACCTTTCTATTAGTGTCCAGTCTCATTAGGTCAATGACCTTTACTAAATCAGATGATGGTGTACCAATTGTTGGACTAATGTGAATAGATGAATCAATACTGGCAGTGGAGACATTTACCTCATTCTTTTGCGACTTGGGCATGCTTGTCTCAGTATTGGTTGGATCTTGTTTCTTGGTTATTGCTTGGTCTAATGGTTCTTTACTCTTGTCCTTGCTCAGAGGTATGATTTTCTAACTTTGAGATTGGGGCAATGATTCCATTACCTCAACTACTATATGTTCATCATCTGTCTCTTCAATAGTCTGTACCTCAAGTAGAGTATCATCCATCTGATTTGTACTTGGGATCTTTGTTTTATCATCATAAATTTTCTTCTCAAAGATTATCTTCCACACCAATGTGGCTCACTTCACTACATCTTAAATGTTCTTGTTCTGAATCTAAAATGTTTTGAATCTAGGTGTATGATTGTTTTCATACCTTTTCAGAGTTTCCTTGATTTCTTTTCCCTTCATTATAGGAATAACTTATATTAGTGTCTCTTCCCTTATATCCTTTTCCATTCCTATTGTATTTGACTAGGGGATTGAGAATTCCTTTCATAAGTCTTCAATCATATAACCCTTGAACTTAGAAGGGTCATATCTCCATTTGGATATCTTCTCAACAATTGCTTCTTCAATTTTCTTCTTTTCTTCTTTTGATCGAGAAGAGTAGTTGAGTGATTTTACAGAGCTCATTTCTCTACCTTCTCTAAATTCCTTAATCTTCTACTCAAGTGAAGGTGGTGGTTTCTTGAAAACCATAGTATCAATTTTTTTTCTTCATCATCACTATCTTTACCCAAATTAAGTTTTCTTTGTGACTTTCTTTGTGTGAGAATAGGGGTAGGGGCCTTTTTCTATTTAGGTGCTACCTTCCTCATATCTTCCAAAGTAAGGTGCCTTTGGATTAATAGGTTCATTAAAAAGAGCTTCTATGATATTCTTAGTATCATCTATATTGACTTCATACAAGAGAGGCTTCATCCATGCAATCCTAGGTCTCACTTCTTGAATATAGACCTTGTCACAGTAAACTAGGAAACATATATCATCTTTATAGTCCTCTACTAGTTGCTTGGAGATTCTATATCTACTTTGAAATCTTTGTTTGAAGTTGTATCATCTTAAAATGGAAGAACTTCCATGTTAAGGATGTTCATCCCTCCTTAGGGGATTTTTTTGACCACCATCATACTATCCCCTCATTTTTGCATCATCTCCTTCTTCTGTTCCTGTTTAGGACCCTGATTAGGCCTCTTTAGGCACCTTCTATCCTACCTAGCACATTTTATAGGGGTTTGTACCCATGGGTCAAGGTCAACCTCAACCTTGACCTAGGTTAGGGTTGAACTCAACCTTGACCTAGGTCAAGGTCAACATCGACCTTGACTTGGGTCCCTCTTTCAAAATTGGAAACTTGTCGGCTGCCGGAGGTCATCCAAAATTCATTTTTCCCGCTTTCAGGTCGACTGTTTTGAGTTCCAAAGCGGAAAATCCTAAATTATATTTAATATAGGTCCTCTTCTAGGAGAATGGGTCTAATTGGAATTTAATTCTCCTATGTCTACCTCCTTAGAATATTTTTCCCTAGTTTCATATAAAAGGAAGTTTTCTCCTCTCATTTTCTCTAAGCGATATTGAGCAATAAGGAGTCTTTCTAGGTGAAATCAAGCAAGAAGTCATCAAGAAAAAGTTCAAGCATCCATTTCTCTACATGTTTCCAAGCTTTCAAAGTGTTCAATTCTTCCTCTCAAGCATTCAAGCTCTCCATTGAAGATCAATTATTCAAGCTCTCAAGCCGTTTAAGGGATTTGGTTCAAGCATTCATGATTCATCATTCAAAACCTAGATCTAGTCATCATGGTGGTGTGATCTTCCTTAAAGATACTTTGTGCATCCTCAAAAACTCATTCATTTTATTCAAGGTGGATTCCAAGAATAAAATCATGGAGGTTTATGGTTTCTATTGAGTCCAAGCTTTCATATTTACATACTTGCTACATTTGAATTACAATTGCATATCTATTCAATATCATAGTTTCATTCTTAGATTCAATTATACTACTTGCTATCATTCTTATTTCAATTATTTATTTCAAGGTTAATTCCCAAATTGGGGTTTAATAAGGAAAAACCCTCCCCACCAACAAACAAACCTATTTTTCTTGTAGGTACAGGTTCAGGACTGTGGATTTAAACTCAGATCTGGATATCCTTTTCAGCAAATTATTGGGATTTGAAAATAGATTTTCTATCGAGGTAGTACAAGTCAAGGTCAAGATTATTGGGTTAGGGGTGACATTTGTGGTTCAAATTCAACCTTTTTCATAAGACGGTGTTGGATCAGAAAAATATTTATGGGTTTTGTTCGTCTCTGCGTTCCGGTTCTGAATCACACTTCATATTTTCCAGAAACAGAGTACAGACCTTAGAAAACAACATTCTTTGATCTACAATTCTATAAGGTTGGTACATTTCTCATATCCATTTAAATTCAAATCCTTTATCATTCTAAATCTATTACACATTTACATTCACACGCCACATATTTTAAGAGGGAAACCTAGGATCTCCTTCTTTATTCTTATTTACAATAGATTGATTCATTTATGCATTGATCCTTTTTGGGTTGATCAATTTGGATCATTCCTTTGTGAATTTGAGAATAAAAGGGATTGTATTATTTATCCCTCCACTCTAAACATTAAATGTAAGGTGATAAGTGATTTGAGTATCAAAACACTCTTATTCTATTAACAAACATTTTCTACCATACATTTTGGTGAACCCGGCGTGAACAACTCTTTCTTTTTGGTGTTATATTTAAATTTCATATTAGATCTTGCATGCATATAGAAGTAGGTTTTATTTTATTCTCTTGCATTTATATTTCAAAATTCATAAAAATCACAAAATTTATTTAAAAATACAAAAAAATTTACATTTTTCATTGTGTTCAACATGTATGATTTTTGTTTTTAATACTTTGATGAGGCTTTTGTTGCTAAAGAGGATATATCCCCTAATTAGGTACATGGAAGTGAGGATGAAATTTGTTTGAATAAGATCTTGATTGATCTTATTCCTATTTTATCCTCCTCTATAATCTCTTTAATTGACCTTTACCATAGAAGTGAGTTAAGGATAGATGTTACTTCTTCTCCTAATATATGTCTTTTCTATGAGCCTACTTTAGAATATAATTCTTCCCCCTTTAGGGATCAATATTTAGGTGATCCTACAATGTGATTTATTGATAGGATGGATAATCCTCCTATTTTGGATGAACCTTTGGATTTGGATGTTGATTACTCTCTTCCTCATGAAGCCATTAGGGATGATTCTACTTTTTGGGATGAACCCTTAGATAAAGACATTGATTTATTCCCTTCCTGTGAAGATTCTTTGATACAAGAGGGTGATTTATTAATGGATGAAATATTAATACATGATGATGAATCTTTTTCTAAAACACACTCTCCTTATGTAGACATTTTAGAGAAAGAAGAAAACATTATAGATTCTTTACCTCCATTTGGGATTTCTTCTAGTGATGAGGCATTAGTGGAAAATGATATGAATTCCCTTAATGCTCTTCCTCTTGGTGATGATCCTATAGAGCATCAAGATCCTACCCCATCTTCTCCTAGGATGTATTCCTTTATTTTTCCTTCTTGTGAATCTTTCGAACATACTAATGATGACTTAGTGACTATTGGAGTTCAACTGAATTTTTTTCATATGGCTTCTTGTTATGGTCATAGTTATCATTTACTAGTTAAACAAGGATTCCATAGTCAAGGATGTGCTAAGCATAAACAAGGAATTCAAATTCCCTTACAAAATGGGGGGCATGAGCATTCTTATGGATTGGAATTTAATCCTCAACAACATAGCAATGTTACCAACATTTCAAAACATGATGACCCTATGAAGGAATTTGACCAAGAGGTTGTTCTGCCTAAAATCCTTCATGCTAAGATAATTACTAGACCTAAAAAAAAAAAAAAATGTAGTCTATACTTGAAGATTATTCCTTTTTTTTTCTATCATAGATTTCATGATCACTCTAATGAATGTCATGCTTTACATCATAATATTAGGCAGCTCATTGATAGTAAAGTTATTTATATATCATGTGACAATGAATTATATTTCAATCCTATTTTCTCT
Organism: Thuja plicata; assembly: GCA_018584345.1. Lineage (NCBI taxonomy): Eukaryota > Viridiplantae > Streptophyta > Pinopsida > Cupressales > Cupressaceae > Thuja > Thuja plicata. The sequence goes on from MU226733.1 coordinate 2,092,191, forward strand.
AAATAACATGTATGTTCCTATTATGGAACTCCATATTATGTAAAAAAATTTAGCCTAATCTTTGGGGGCTCGTTGTCTTGCATAGTATTTTGATCAATATAATTAATCCCCTTTCATCCTTTTTCCTACGCTTGTGGGGCAAGGATGCCATCTCCTTCTCTTCTGTCTTTCTGAGATCCACTTTCCCTTGGTTAAGCAGTATATATCTGTTATGTGATATCCAATCATACATGAAAATCTTGGTTTGCATTAAGGATCTATGTCTTTGATTATAACCTATTTCATTGTTTGACATTGGGTTTCCATGGTTGATAAATCTCTCACCTTGGAAACTGA
>MU226733.1:2111025-2125347 GCA_018584345.1 Thuja plicata
GTCAAAATTATTGTCAACCTTTAATTCTATCCAAATTTGTCATTATCACTATCACTATGAAAATTATCATAAAATTTGAAATTAACATTCACATTTTAAAGAACTTAAAGTGGCATAGAAAGAAATAGACATATGCTAACTAGGTTCTTAGAAGCATTAAAGCAATGTACTTACCTTATCATCAATCGAATTACTTTGTCACGCTCACTTCTTCAATTCATTTTCCAAGATAGGGTTAGTGAGGCACTACACTCCACCACTAGTACTTTGTTGGTTATCTATACATCCAACCCAATCAAAATTTGTAAAAGATGTTAGCATAAAATATGAACCTTTTGGATATCATAATCCAAACTCTTATGTACCCTTCAAACATCTAAAAAATATATTTACTACTATAACATGTGAGTCTTTTGGTTGTTGTTTGTTGCCAAACATACTATACATATAATATTTGGTCTAGTAGAAGTCAAATATAACAATCCTCTAATAACTAATCTCTACTTACTTGAATCATCCTTTGGTAAATCATCTTCTTTATCCAACTTACATATGGTAACAATAGGAGTACATACCAGTTTTTAATTATACAAATGAAATTCTGTAGCAATTCTTTAGCATACTTGGATTGAGAAATAAAAATTCCTTTATTGTTCTGATTTACCTCCAATCCAAGAAAGAAATTCAACTCACCAATTATAGACATCTCAAACTCTTTCTTCATTTCCTCTCTAAAGTTCTTGCATAAATAATCTTTTCCCCCAAAAATAATGCCATCAATATAAACCACAAAAATCAAAATACGATCTGAATAAATCTTGTAATATAAATCTCTATCCGATGATCCTTTTGGAAATCATTGTGCAATCACATACTTAACAAATATTCCATACTAGGCCTTGGGTGCCTTCTTGATTCCATAGAACACTTTCTTCAATCTGCACAAAACCTTGATATCCTTTCCAGACTTGAAACCCTTTGGTTGTTCGATGTAAACTTCTTCCTTCAATTATCCATTTAGAAATGTTGACTTAACATCTATCTGATAAACCTTCAAGTTTTTAAATGATATAAATGCTAAGAATATCTGAATCACCTCCATTTGGGAAATAGTTCCTTCAACCTAAGTATAAACCTTACATAAAAATCTTTCCTTGTTTCTTATTTTATAGACCTAAAATGATAGCACTAATAATTGGATGTCTTTAGGACCTATTAGGCCCCATTTTGGTGGTTCCAAGGTTTGAATTCTCGATATTCTTATACCCTATGACCTGATTCTTATTTTTTTCTTCTTTTCACTATCCTTGAGATCCAGGTTAAATTTGAGCCTGATCTCACTGGGACACATTGCCAATGGTTCTCTAACCCTAGGGTTTTTTGCCCAGATTTCACTTGGAGCCCTATATTGGGGTCTCCTTGTGAGGTTTTCAATTGTGGTTACCCTGGATCAAATTTGAATCCTGAATTCATGGATTTACGATAAAAGGATCTCCTATCTACTCAGTTTGCATATCATAATCAAGTGCAAGATATCCATCAATCAATCAAGCAACCAAGTTGACAAATTGAGGATTTGGATTCAAGATTTGAAAGAAAGCATCCAATTCAAGATCTCCAAGTTTCCATTTCTTCAAGATCCATCAAATCAAAGGCAATATTCTCTAATTGATACAATTTTCTCTCTCATTATGGACAAGTAGAGGAATTATCAATCAAGAAAGAAGATCCATTCATCTCTCTCTCTCTCTCTCTCTCTCTCTCTCTCTCTCTCTCTCTCTCTCTCTCTCTCTCTCTTCATGTGGCTATCAAGTATGTCTACATTCTAGATCTTGGAGTGGAAATCATAGACCTATGCATTTTCTAGGGAATCATTGAGCCTAAATTACATTCCAAGGTCAAACCTTTGGATTCCAAGCACATTCAAGCATCTTTATTCATTTGAAAGTTCTCTACATCTATTCATGAGGGTTTATGCAAGGTAAATCAATAATTTTCCATTTACTTTCATTTATGCAAATTCTATCATATTTCAAGGTTGATTCCTAAGAAGGAGCTTGACGAAGGAAAACCTCTCTCCCTAATATTTTTCCTTATTTTTTTTGTGTGCAGGAATAGGTTATGGAGCCATCATAAATTTTCTAGGAAGTACAAGTACAGTTGTAGATTCTAGGAAATTTTCATTTGAAAGTCATTGGTAAAAATTGAGTTTCCATTCTGTCCCTAGGTACATATCTAATTCCCATTATTTCTCTGCCATTTATACCTAAAAGTTTTGGTGCAGGTTAGTTTTGTCTTCTGACTTCCATTTTCGTCAGTTTCAACCTGATATTAGTTCATATCGGTATGTTTTAATCAACTTTTTAGTGGCTTTTCTAATAGAACAATTACATTACTTAATCATTCCCATTTCATTTCAATTAAATTTTCAGTGATGGATAGACCATATTTCAAATTAGTTCTTGAGTTACCTCTTGAGCCTATTGAATATAATATTCCGTCCTAATGTGCAATCAATGAAATGTTTAAGTAATTCACTTAGTGTATTTTATGTTGCATTTCTCTCCCCATTTCCAACATTGTACATTTTGGTGAACCTAACTCATTACATTTTCCTTTGATTTTGGTAGTTAGATTGCATTGCATGCATTACATCCTTCTTAGTTACACAATTAGATCTAGATCTACTTGTGCATGTTTTACATTTTTTAATTTAATAGTTAGATGTGTCTTTCATAAAATATCTTCTTTGCTTGGATTTCATATCTATTGCAAATATAAAAATTTCAATTAGATCTATATATGTTCCCTCTTTCCCTTGTGCATTAATGTTATCAATTTGATTTCTACTTATGACATTCTAGTTAGGAGAAGTTGTAGACTTATAAGTTCCTTTGATCACAAGCCTTCTCTCTTTCCTAGGAATCTTGATGAGACCAACATGCATACTAGTGACATCAATCCCATCATGAAGAAAAATATTCCCATTATTCTAATGATGAACGTGATGCTTTAATATTTATACAATTCCAAAATATTTCCAATGACCTTGAGAAATTTGAACAATGGTTAGGATAAGAAAACCCTAATCTTGAGGCCCTCTCTATTGTAGAAGGATTAAGAAAGATAATTCATAATGATGAACATAGTTTTGCATCTTATGTAGTATCTCTCATCCCATTTATAACAATGTTATGCCTCTTAGATATATTTCTCAAGAGATAGGATTCATTCCACCTATCACTAGTGTTGAGACCTCTACACTAATTTCTACATCAATTCCCAGTGTCTCCACTTATGCTCCACCTATAATAACAATGTACATTCAAAATATCAATCCTACCCATGTTATCATCCCTATTCCTATTTCTCCTTCTATTCCTTCAAGTGTGTGATGTGTTTCTTTACCTTCATCAATTCAAACTTACAATAGTGTACCCTTTTCATAGTCAACCATTCTTTCTATTGATTATACTATTAATATTTGGACCCAAATTGTGTCCTCTTTGCAAAAACAAATTGCTTCAATGAATCAATCCAAGTTCCACATTCCAACTTGTGACCTTGATAATCATTTATCTTTGGATATCATCTATTTTTTTATCATGTAATACATGCAGATCCCTCATCTTGAGACCTATAATGGTAAGGGTGATCCTTTGACTTACTTTAAAACATTTCAAACCTTGTGTAGTGATTTCACTCATGACCATAGGTTCATGAATAATCTATTTACTAGAACCTTTCAAGACAAATCCTTGCAATGGCATTCTTCTTTTACTCCTTATTCTATTGATTCTTTTCAAAAACTTGCTAATTATTTCATTCAACAATTTCAAAACAACATTAGTCCTAAGATTTCTTTGACTGATTTAATGTATTGTAAATAAGGTGTCAAAGAAAAAGCTACTAGTTTTTTTGGTAGATTTAAGCATTTGCATGCTTAGATTTATTATCTTGTACTTGATATTGATGTTGAACACATTTTCCTTGCTAATTTATAAAAGGATATTAGACATAAGATTCTACTTTCTAAATTCTCTTTCTTTACTCAATTATGTGCAGCTCTTTATAATTATCAATTGCAAGTGAGTCAATTTGAAATAACTCCTCCAATGGCTCTGGTTTATAAGAGTGATTCCACATCCAAAAATTATAACAAGTTTCAAAAAGCAAATAACTTCATTAAGATCAATAATTAATCCAACAATTTTGATGAGCAAGTGGCATCAACATCCAAAGGTGTGGCTCCTTTGCCATTTCTTTTAGATGTGCTCATAATTTTACTCAGCTTTCTGAATATTTTCATAATGTGATGTTGAAGTTGATTAATGCTAAAGTGTTAACTCTTCCCCCTGTTAAGCCTATTGAAACATTAAAATTCTTACCCAAACACTTTGATCATTCTACAAATACCATAATCAACCCAGTCATGATACTAAAAGTGTTTACAATTGAAATATGGTATCCAAGACCTCAATGATTCTAATGCTATATCTATTGAGGGTGTGAATGATCAATGAAAAAAATACGTAGCACCTCCCAACCAAAACTTGAAAATATACACCAACCCTTTAGCATCACATCTGACCAATACTATTGAATCTACTCAACCTTTATCTTCTCCTTCCACTTATATTGTTGACTATGATGATACATGTAGTGAAGATAATAACATTTTCAACCTCATTGATCAACCCAAACCTAAACCTAAACCTGAACCTAAGATTTGCATTACCTTTGACCATACTAAGACAATTAAAGGACCTAATAGTCCTCTTTCTATTATGGTAAATTACAATGGCCTTTATTCATGTGGCGTCCTTATTGACCCTACTTGCATGATGAATGTGATAACTGAAGATCATATTTTCAATAGACAATTGCAATGTGATTTTTATAATAAATTTTATATTATGATGGACAAAATTGTAATGTTTTCCTTTATCCTTCTTATAGTTCTATTTCATTTCCTATTGAAGTTGGTGGACAAGATTTAGATGTTACCTTTACTGTGGTCCCAACTTCTGATCAATTTAAATTCAAACTTGGTCTTTCTTTTCTTACCTCCATGAAATTTGTGGCCTCTTTTATTCATAAATGCTTTAAATTTCATCACAATAGACAAATCATGACTGCTAACCATAGCCTCTATCATCCTTCCATGCCTCAAGATTCTATTGACCTTGATTTATTCAAGCCTTCAAACTCAATCCAGTCACGATAACCTTTTCAATCATACCAAACCTACAAGATCCAAAATATTTGTGAACTTAGGAAACCTAAGGATATTCCATCTCCTTGTCCTAGACTTGGAATTATTCCTACACCTCATACACATCCTATATATTCTTCAGTTCCACATCCTATTTATTATAAGTAATTTTCTAATGCTATCTCTCAACCTAGCGTGGTTCCTTCTGTTCTTCCACCTAAACAAGAAAAGGACATGATGTTGATTGACCCTTAACCTAACCCAATTTCTACAAAAAAAAAAAAAAGTAACCATAATGCTTGTGACCACCACCATAAACACCATGATTGAGGCTATCAAAATGATTCCCAAAAAATTCCTTCACCTAAAACATCCATTGATTCTTTGATTCCCTTTAATCAACCTATTCTTGAACCAAAGGAGGAAGTTAACTTGAAAGAGATGAAATTGAAAAAACATGATAATTCTATTCGTATCTTGGATTCTATTACAATTAATTTGGATGAATAAGATACACTTGATGATGATGATTTTGATGATCATAATGCAACTAGTAATTATATTCGTGCTAGTGATTCTGATGATATGTATGAGCTTATGATGTTAATCATGATTTACCAGCTATGTTTTCACAACAATTATCTTACTCCTAGTGAGCCATCTTCACCTCATGGTCCTTGTTTAGAACTATCTATTGTTCCTTCTACCATGCTTGATGTTTCACCTCTTACATTTTTCCTACCTACCCTAAACACTATAGACTGAGATTAGGGAGAGGGGGGGGGCAGGCAATAAACTTGACTAGCTCTTCTTGTGTGGTGAATTTTGTGTTTTTTCTTGTTTTTCATCATGTATTTCCCCTTGATGTGTTTCATATTATATGTTTTATTTATATTTGTTTAAATGACCCTTGTTTCTCTATTGGTGTAAGGTGATAAAGGAATAAAAATTTCATAAACATTCTTCAATTTGTATCTCACTTATTCTATATAGTGTTACATGTTATGTCATGCATGTGCTACTATTTGTAAATGTTCCTTTGTGTTGTCTGAGTGAGGATGATGCAAAATGGTATCTACCTATTCTTTTTGGTCTTAGTGATGTCGGCCTAAAATGACTCTTCTTCGTAACTCTTTTGTGACATTCTTCCATTGTGTTTTGTAGTTATGCTACCTTTGGGGGATGATTATAGTTCATTTTGATATAATATATCATGTATTATCATATGACCTACTGACCCCAGAGTTAGTAGATCCCTTCCATTCTCTCTTTTGGGTGCATGTATGCTCTGTTAAATTCATTTCTCCCATTAAGGCATTTGCAATTGCTCTAACGCAGGGGCATCACTCTACTCCATATTTTACATTTTGCACACATGTACATAATGATTTTATGAAATATCTCTTATGAATCCCTTAATGGAAACAAAGATTTTCTTAAGTAATGATCCCCCTTCTTTGACCCCTAAGGAGATAATGCCTTCCTTAGACCTAATTTCTTTTCTTTGATCCCTAAGGAGACAATCCTTTCCTTATAACTAATAAATTTTCTTGATCCCTATGCATATAATTATTTCCTTAGGATTGATCATTCTCTTGTTGGATACCTTAATGGAAACAATTCTTTCCTTAAGGACTAATCAATTTTTATGGGTTGACTAGCATAATACAACTTTCTATACCTTCAATGCCATATTTTTTTATGCTTTTCTTTGTATGATACATAGTGAGGTAATCCCTTACTAGGCTATTGATCATGCTCTTTCTCTCCTCTTCTCTTTCTCTTTCTTTGAGCAATGCATCTCTTATCTTGGTTTCAGAATTGATGAAGACTTGAGTCACTTAGGGGCTTGATGTTTCTATCTCCTTTACCTTGATAAGATGATTCTTATGCATCGATCTACTTTACTTTGAGCATGATATTGTCTCATACTCTCACTTAAGTAGGGGATAAATGTATAGTCTTAAAAGATTAGAACTCATAATTGCATGTCTTTAGGACCTATTAGGCCTCATTTTGGTGATTTTAAGGTCTGCATGCCTGATATGATTGATCCCTATGCCTTGATTCTTATTTTCCCATTACTTTTCACTATCTCCAAGATACAGGTGAAATTTGAGCCTAATCTAGCTGGGACACATCACCAATGGTGATCTGTCCCTTAGGGTTTTATTCCCATATTTAACATGGGGCCCTATATTGGGGTCTCCTTCTGAGGTTTTCAATTGTGGTTATTCTGGATAGCATTTTAATCTTGTATTCATTGATTTAATATAAAAGGACCTCCTATCTCCTCATTTTTCATATCATAATAAAGTGCAAGCCATCCGTCGAGCAATTAAGAAACCAAGTTGAGTAATTGAGGATTTGGATTCAAGATTTTAATTAAAGCATCCAATTAAAGATATCCAAGTCTCCATTTCTTCAAGATTCATCAAATCAAAGGCAATATTCTTTAATTGATGCAAGTTTCTTTCCCATGATGGCCAAGTAGAGGAATTCTCAATCTTTGCATGTGGCTATCAAGCATATATAAATTATAGATCTTGGAGTGGCATTCATACATCTATGTATTTTTGAGGTCATCCTTGATCCTACATTACATTCCAAGGTTGACTCTTTGGATTCCAAGTACATTCAAGCATCTTCATGGATTTGAGAGATTTATACATCTGTTCATGAGGGTTTATGCAAGGTAAATCAAAAAATTTCCTTTAATATTACTTTCCTTTATGAAATTTCTCTCATATTTCAAGGTTGATTCCTAAGTAGGGGTTTGACCGAGGAAAACCCATTTTCCAACCTTTTCCCCATTTGATTTATGTGCAAGAATAGGTTATGGAGACATCAAAAATTTTCTGGGAAGTACATGTACAATTGTAGATTTTGGGAAAATTTCATACAAAAGTGGTGGGTACAGAATGAATTCTCATTCTTTCCCTTGGTACAGATCAAATCCTCGCCCTTCCATTTTTTCCTAAATTTTTCAGTACAGGTCAGTACTATCTTCCGTCTTCTATTTTCATCAGTCTCAGCTTCATATCAGTTCATATCAGTCTATTTTAATTTATTTTCTAATAGACCAATTACATTACATAATCATTCCCATTTCATTTCAATTACATTTTAGTGAAGGATATACCATATTTCCAATTAGTCCTTGAGTCACCTCTTCAACCTATTAAAGATATTCTTCCTTCCTAATATGCATTTAATGAAATGGGCAAGCAATTCACTTAGTTTATTTAATGTTTCATTTCTCTCCCCATTTCTACCTATTGAACATTTATTACCTTGCCATCTTCATCCAATTTTCTTTTCTAAAAAAATCCCATTTTGTACCAATCACATTGTGAACTAGTCTAGGGACAATTTCCCAAGTATGATTCTTCTCTATCTTATCAAGTTCTTCTTTCATGTGTCTTACCCAATTCTAATCATTACATGCTTCTTGTACAAAATTAGGTTCAATTTATAAAAGTAAACACAAAAAAATTCTCTTGTGTTTCTCTACTTCTTGTAACATGGCCTCTTTGCTTATCACTGATAATCTAATTCTCAGAAGGACTTATCTATACATACCTTGGTGTCTTAGTTGTAGATGTTAGAGCCTTCCTTGTCTCTTTCTCTTGTATCTTGTCTTATTTTTCTTTATCCTCTATATCAGATTCATATTCAAGATAATTCTTAAGAGTTCTCTGAAAACCTTCATCAACCTTCACATTTGCACTTTCAACAATATTATTCAATCTCTTGTTGTAACACCGATACAATTTTCTCTTTGTAGAATATCCCAAAAATATACCTTAATCAAATTTTTTGTCAAACTTTCCAAGATTATCCTCATCTCTTCAAATGGAGCATCTACTTTTGAAAATCTTAAAATATTTCAATGTAGGTTCTCTCACATGCCAAATTTTGTATGAATTCTTTCCATACTTCTTCCAATAAAGAAATTTGTCAAGTGTACATGTTGGATTTAGTATGTAAAGTTAGGTACTAAGAGGGGGGGTTGAATTAGTACTTCTAAATGTGTTTAACATATTAATTGAACGTTTACCGAACTAGATACATTATAGATAAACATTATGAGATAGATAAATCAAAGGATGAAAACATATCTCATAACACCATGATTTTTGGTCACGCTGAAATCCATGGTTAGAGGAAAAAAATGTAGTGGGGATGACACCCACAATCCTTCACTACTACATTAAAAATGTTGCTCGGTTAGAGCTATAATGTTTAGCTACTTCTAATAGCTTACCCTGTTAGGAGCACAAAAAGAGTTATACAGTCTACCTTGCTAAGGGATTTTACAATCTCTAACCTAAGTGATGTACCCTATTAAAGGATTTACAAACTAAGAGGTCTATTAGGGCCTACCCAATAATTGGATTTTCACTCTTATTCACACAATAAAACTCAATACAAATATGTCTATGAAAATGCATCAACACATTCTATTCAGACTCTCAATGCTCAATGATTTATTTACCTCATACTACACTCGGTTAATATATCAAACTCATTCATCTTCTCTATTCTTCTGTTACTATTTTGTACTTGGTGTTTCTCTTCCACACTTCAAATTTTTCTCAACTCAACAACAACTTTATCCCATTCAAATTCATCCTTTATATAGACAATGTTTTTCCTCTTATTCTAATTGATTAGGGTTTCCCTCTTTTACTCTCAACCTTCAGATCATCCTTATGAATAGATTTAATGTATTTGGTACTCGGTGAACCATGTAAACATTACCTTAGAATTTGAACTTTTCTTGGAGGTAACATAATTAATTTTCCACTTAATATTTACCATAAATCATCACCTTGAATTTTTTCGATCGTAGATCTTGTAACTAACTTATTCTTCGTCATTGGAATCTTTCAGATTACTTTGGCTTTTCATTAAATGTCAATCTGATCCATGTTTTCAACAACTGTTCCATACTCAGTAACTATCTTCATAACTTGGTAACATAAAATCTCATCTTAGTAACTATCATGCACTCCTTGGTGCTTGCTCCTATCTTTACCGACTACTCTATATGCTTTACCGACTATCTTGCTTTTCTCTTTATCGACTGACTTCAGTAACTCCTTCTCCTTTCAACTAATTACTTAATTAGTCAAAATAAATTTGACAAAACTAATTAAAATAAAAATAAATCTTAGGAGCATTAGTATACACATCTGTATGAACTTCTTCTCTCCACTAAACTTTAGGTCGCTTCCTTGATCATTGTCCTTGCTACTTCCTGTATTGTCTGGTTCATCCTTTCCACTATACCATCATGTTGTGGTTTTATAGCCCCTTAAAATTGTCTTTAATACTATGTTTCTCAAATAAGTTACCAATTCATCATAAGTAAACTCTCCCCCTTTATCACATCTCAAACATTTAATCTTTCTACCACATACATTCTCAACTCTTTCTTTAAAAATCTTGAATTTCTCAAATGCTTATGATTTCTCTTTTAGAAATGCAAAGCAAGATAATTTGGAATAATCATCAATGGAAAGTATAAAATATATCTCACCTTTTAGGATTCTTATTATGGTAGGAACACACAGATAGGTGTGCACTAGATCCAAATAAGTAGTAGAATAATGATCTTTTTCCTTGAATAACTCTCTTCTTTTCTTTCCTTTATGACAATATTTACAGATAATATTTTTTGGTTTACACAAGGTAGGTAAGTCTCTTACTACACATGATGAACTTATTCTTACCAATATGTAAAAATTGACGTGGCACATCCCCTGGTGCTAGAACCAACTCTCATCAATTTGAGATAATAAATATCATTTTGTAGCTCCTTCAAGTTGATACATGTTCCATCCTATCCTTTTGCCAACTTACATAACTATTCATGATCTCTACCAACTCTCACAACCTTCATTTTTTAACACAACATCATATCCATTCTCACACATCTATCCAACACTCAAAATATTATGACTCAAACCCTTCACATAATAATTTTTTTTTGTTTTATGCTTCCCATCAAAAGTAATAGAACCTCTTCCAACAATATATGCTTCCATATCATTACCAAATATAAAAAGACCACCATCATATTTATCAAGTGTTATAAATTTGCTTTGATAAAAAATTATATGATTTGAAAACCCACTATCAATCAACCATTGATTTTGTTCCTTCTATCATACAAAAGAGTCTTAGAATTAACATCAATTTGTAGGAAAATGTTATAAATATCAAATCCAAGTTTTTCTTCTTCTTCAACATAGAACAAACAATCCTCTTTTTCTCACTGATCATCTAAAATACTAGCATCTTCATTAACATAGTAAGCTTTCTTATTGAACTTATTAAAATTATGCCTAGGACCTTTCTCCAGACACCTAGTAGCCAAATAACCAATCTTTCCACATCTAAAACATTTAAGGGTAGCATACCTTTGTATTTGTCAGTACCTTTCTTCAGCTTCCTTGAAAATTTCACTTCCATCTCATCTAAATATTTATCTTCAAGATCTTCCTTGTCTTTGTGGCTTTCAATGTTGTCTCAGATATGTTCGTCTTTTTCAATCTTTCTCATTTAAAATGCAGTCAAGGTGTCAAACAACTATTCAATGGTAAACTTCTTTAGAACATAAACTTACTCAATTGTTGATATTTTATCACTATATCTTTCTGGTAAGGACATCAATATTTTTTCCATGAAATCTTAATTAGTGATATTTTCTCCTTGATTCTTGACTTCATTTACTACATTGTCAACCCTTTGAAAATATCTTCTAATATATTCACCTTCTTCCATTCTCAAATTCTCATATTGACACTTAGTTGTTAGCTTCTTAGACAACTTAACTCTATCATATCCTTCATAAATATTTTTTTTTCCCAAACTTCTTAGGTTTTCTTTAATAAAATAGCCTTAACTAACTTAGTTTTTGATAAAGCACTAAAAATTGCATACCTTTCTTTTTCATTCTCCTCATTGATTGTTATGTCATCTTCAGTTTTCAGGTCATTCTAAGGAACAACATACTTAATCTCCACAATCTTCTAGGTATTATAATTGATCGAGATCATGTATCTTCTCATATTTTCTTTCCGTGAACTGTAGCCAAATCCATCAAACATAAGAATTTTTAGCTTACCTGTCATCGGATCTACCTCAAGCAGTTAAGCTCTCTCCAAGGAACCAAAGCTCTGATACCAATTATTGAACAAACCGAACGACTGGGAGGGGACCACTTCTATTCTCAGTTCTATTATACTTGCAAAAATTCAGTATGTGTCCTAGATTATGACATTTGTAGAATGTAGGAGGTTGTCTATTCTAATTAATCTGCAACTTACAATACTTTGCAATGTGTCCAAATTTATTACACTTGTAACATGTGATCTTAGCTATATATTGTCACTTCTCTATTGTAGTCTTTCTTGATTCTTGATTGACCCGGCTTCCTACATTCTACCTACTTGTGTCTAAATGCATTACAATTAAAACAATATCCTGAAAAGGGTTTGTAAGGAGCTCTACCTCTGCAGTCTCTCTTCATATGTCCAATCTTGTTGTATTCAAAACATCTACCTCTAAAAGGTCTGATCTATTCTTTAGATTCTTCAAGAGTAGGTCTTCCTCCAGCAGTCTTTACTTCTAATTTTCTTCTTGATTCTTTGAACATTAGCTTCATTGAAGCCAAATCCAGTCATTTCTTCTTTAGGTTTCTGTCTATCTCTCTGCTCATCAATCTTGTCATTTCTTGAATGAAGTTTTTCAATATGTTTCTTTGCCTCAACAAGTTCTCCCTTAATGATCTGATTATATTTCTTCAATTCTAGATATTTATTCTTGTAGTGATCAAGTTTGGTCTTCATTTGACCCATCTAAATATTTGAATCTTTTAAGGTTTCTAAAATTTTGTTTCTATCATCCTTTACCTATTTAATCTCTTTAGCCTTCTGAAGGGAAGTAGTTTCATGATCAAGCTTCAAAGTATCTTTCTCTTGTTCAAGCTATTTTTTCTGATCTAAAGTATCATTGTCTGAATCCTCTTTTACCTTATCAATAAGATCTTGTCTCTGAATCCTGGATAGTTCAAGTTGTTCTTTCAGTTTCTTGATGAAACCCTCAACTCTTCTCAATTTGAATCTCAAGTCACCATTCTCTTCTTTAGCCTTATCAAGGTCTTCAAGTTCTGCTTCAATTTTTTTGTTCCAAATTTTCAGAATCCATCTTGATCTCCCTTAACCTGTTAGACTTTCTCTCCAAGGGTCAATCGCCATGTTACCAATTTTAAGGATTAAGTAATACTAAGGGGGGGGGGGGGGGGGGGAAAAANGGGGGGGGGGTGTGAATAAGTATTACAACACCTTACACATGAACTTAGTAAATTAAAACTTAACCAAATAACTGCTGAGATGAAAAAAACATAAATAGAAAACACACAACTCATAACACTGTGAATTTGTTGTTGAGGAAACCCTGACCAAGGGAAAAACCTGGTGGGGATGGTACCCACAAATATGTAATAAAATTATTATGTCCATGTCATGATACATAGCCCTATTATAAGATGATCATTACATTAGCATATTTCCTTGTTAGAGGAATAAAAAACCTTGTTAAAGGTATATTGAGCTCACTTCTCATACAATCAGAAATATGATTATGTTATAATTATTTCTCAATAGTGAAAAATACAAGCGTGTGCTTGTTGGAAACAACTGTTTAATTGTGTATTGTCCTTGATGTTACACAAATGTCATATCAGTCATTTGACAGAGTCTACCGAGCTCAGAATGTTTAGCAAGGCAGTTAACCGAGTCTACCAAGTTCAGACGGTAAGAGAAGCTATTTACAGAGTCTACCGAGCGCTCCAAAATACTATATCGAGAAATTAGTTACTACCGAGCTCTCTCGGTTGACAAAGGAAATTCAGTCTTTACCGAGTTCAGTCGGTCATCAAAGAAAATATGAAGGAAAGTCAGTGCTTACTGAGTTCAGTCAGTTACCGAAGGATTTTCGCAGAATCTGCAGTGTTCACCGAGCATCAGTTGGTCAACACTGGAATATCATTTCTGGACAGTGTTGTCGGCCTGCGAAGGATATTATTTGTAAATGTT
>MU226733.1:2132716-2144141 GCA_018584345.1 Thuja plicata
TAACAGGGTCACACCTAACAGTGTGTTTTTGTAACCTTTAACAGGGTTGGCTCCTAACAGGGCTCACTTCAGAAGAGTGAAAATCAGTAACTAGTTGCATTGGTGGTTTTCCCAAATTGGGTTTCCACGTTATATCTGGTCTTACTTGTATCTATGCTATTTGATTTATGCATGTCAATAACTGTGAATGTTTAATGAACAATAATAATTTAATCTATCGAGTAACAGCAGTATTTATTAAAGACATCTAAGGGACTTGTGGATTTATTTTTGTGGTAACTGATTCACCCCTCCCCTCTCAGTTACTCCATCTATATTTCCAATAGTGCTATGCTTAGGTAGCTCCAGATGTAGCCCACATCACCATTTATTTGATTCTGACATCACAATACTTTCATTTGATCACATCCATACATTCTATTATACCATTGCATACTACTTCACTTTCTCAAAAATATCTTCACACACACACACACACGCACACACACACACATATAGTCAACTTCCAATACATCAAAAAATAGAGTTGATACTTATAAAATAAGTAAATACCAATTTGGCGATCATATACTATCAAAACATAGCTAATCCTCAAATCCAAATCCAAATTATCACATTTGGACTCCAAATTATACTCCCTTAATCATCGCAACCTTTCGTGTATCCTGTATCACTGTTACTTTGTCTTCATATGTCTTCAACATACTGTAACTTATTGCGATCAACACCAAAAAATAAGAGACCTTAATTGAAGGTCATATACATCCCAAAATAGATTCTCCTAATCTTGCATGCCTTCAATATCCATACACTGTGCTCGCTGACCAAAATTGTACTGCTATACTCTGTAATTCTACTTTCTGGAGTTAGTCATTTAGCAAGTTGTAACTCCAAAACTATGTTTTACACCAAGTAGCCATCCATACTAAATAACAACCCTAAAGTGTTCCAAAACATTCCTGAATGAACCACTTGCCACTTGAGTCACCATGGGAGTAATATAACACTTCAACATCCAACTCCATTGAAAGGAATAAAGGCCAACAACACTAACCTCAGTACATAGAATAATTACCCCATAAACCAGCTTCCTCCACACTTCCTCAACACCAAAAATCACTATGAGGACATCCAACATCCCTCCCTTAGTCACAAATTTCTCATCTTTAGGCATATCTTGAAGTTTTACCAACCCATGAATCATGCACATTCTCTAGAACACATAAGAGCCTTCAGTTATCTGCTTCCAAGATAGATTTGAACCATGAAGGAAAGATCTCCATCAATAAAGACCAAAGTAAAAATACATAACCAATGTACAAGGAGGGAAGATAGAAGCTAACATCAGTCACCGGGTATACCCAGTCCAAACACCCATTACAATGCCATCTTTAGTAACAATGAAACCCTCCAAATGAGGGTTGCAACAAGAGACAACCGTCTGCACCCAGAAACAATAGGGGGAGAGAAGATGGTGAGCACTATTCTGAGCCCAAGCTATAATAGAGACATTGATCCAAGAAACACAATGGTAATAGGCCTTGGAACAAAGGCCAAAAGAACAACCACAACTGACCTGAGAAGTGCCTAAACAAGGTAATAAATCATCAGCAAATTGGTCACGCGCAAGAGACAACACACCCAAAAAATTCATAATCACAGAGTTTAGGCCAATCATATGACCACCATTCTCACCACATAACGTATCAAGAGTGTCATCCAGTGCAAGAAACATTAAAACCTTCACCGAACCTCTAATTGAAAACAGAGGGAAGTCGCCCAACACCCAACACAAAGGGGTTGAAATGTCCACACCAGACCACCCCAAAGTAGAGACAAAGTTTCCAAGCAACATGAGACAAACATGGGATCTGGCGGTCATAGATGAAAGTCTATAAGAAGAGTAATTATCAACCATAAAGGGACAACACCCAGTTCTGGGTACAAAAGAAACACCAATGACCGACCAAACCAAATCCACTGCCAAGCAGATCTGGACACTAGGAACAATCCCAGTAAACATTCCAAGAACACATGCATCATAACTATGAAGGGAAATTCCTAAATCAATTAAAATGATCATCCATGAAATGACAAAAAACATCCAATCATACAGACTAGAGAGATCCACTACAGGTGTATTCGAAAGCACCAAAGATCCCAACAATGACTCCATTCTGTTACCACTCGTCCAAACAATGAGACGGAGTTTGAAGGGGCACACAAACTGTGACCAACACCTAAATACAATAAATTACATAGAAATGGTCCCCAATAGACACCAACAATACTTCCACTAGGTATCCTCCATCAAAACCCAATGCCAGATCAAATAGGTAGCTAAAAACCCCTTATGGGCCAAGAACCCAACTCTCCCCAAAAAAGAATGCAACAAGCGAGAAAGCATCCTATGGGAACCCAAAACCCTACCAGGGAAAACATAGATGGTCATCAACTATACATGCAACCAAAGACAAGGATCCAGTTCTGAAGATCCAATAGACTAGGCAACATTGCATGATAAACATTGGATGTGACACCTAGGAGAAAGATAGGTTGTAGGAAAAAAGTCCCAAAAATGACACTCATACCCCACCATGTTCCCAAGCTCCAAAACATTCCCCTCCCTGACATAGTGAGAGAAAATATAGATCCCAGTAGAGAAGAACCTCCAAGAACTAGTGCCAAAATAGGAAACCCACCCCAACAACACTCACCAATAGTGACAAAACAAAGCATGTCCCATGAATGCGGGTAGAAGAAACCGACCACACCTTCGACAACATTTCCATTCCACCTAGATCATCATCATCATTCCCATTCCCATCTCCTAAAACTCCAGAATTTGAAATTCTCTCACTCCCACCCAAACACAACTCCATTTAAATGAATGAATTAGTTAAAAAAAATGTTACATCCCATGTTCATATGTAAAACTTTCAATACCATTCCATCGAATAACTTGAAAAAAAATGTACTTAATTCCTTACCTTTCTATCCTCTAAACATGCTAAGACTCTTCACCTAAATTAAAATTATAATACTTGTTTCTTTTAATTTTTAATTTATTTTTAGAACATATAAGGATCCACTAGCTATGTTGTCTCATTCATAATAAAACAATCTAATAGATTTATAGAACTTCCAAAAGATTATCATTAAAATATTTATAAATGGACGTTCGTTTTTCAATAAAACACAAGTAAAGTCTATATAACTTTTAAAAATATTTTTCTTAAACTATTATATCACTAAATATTGTAATTTACTATTTCTTTATTAAAAGGAGGGGTTTTTTTGGCATAAAAGTTGGCCTATGATGGCACATGTCATCTCTACTCTAATCGCAATAAAGATAAAAATAATACAATTATATTCTTAAAAAGAACTAAAATTTGGTGTAGTGCCTCTAAAAGAAAAAGATGGGTTAATTGATCTCAATATTACAAATGGAGAAAATGAAGATGTGTACAAGTATTTGACTATATATATCATTTTACAATTAGTTTACTTATATTTAATATAATTATTTAGAAAAAAAAATTTATATTATGATATATAATGTATTACTATATTAATATTTAAGTATACAATGATGAAAAAATTAATGTACTATAAGAAATATTATTGAAAATAAATAATAATAGTAATTTTTGAAAAAAAATAGAGTTATAATTTTTATTATAATTATATAATTTTATTTTTATTTTTTGATTGATGTATTATTTTGTATATCTTATTTAACTAATTCAAATCAATTTGTTTTGTTTAGTTAGTAATTATAGCATGAATTTGTTTGTAATTGGCAATAATTTAATTAATTATCATATATTTAAAGTTATTTTTCTTTATATAACCATCTCTTTAAAAAGGTTGCAAGGTTCTTATAATTTATACAAAATAGTAACAAGATTTAATGGTGTGGCCAAATGACAAAAACATAAATATTGGTATTTTTTTATCAAATACAACACACAATGATTCTCTAAGAAAATGTAAATGCTTGTCTCTATATCAACCATTTAATAATGTCTTTAACTAATATTATATAATTTTATTTTTATTTTCATGTTGATGTATCATTTTGATTGTTGTATCTAATCAATTTTAACTTAAATTGTATTTCTTCAATTAGTTACTATTGTATGAGTTTGTTTGTAGTTGTCAATTTAATCAATTACAATTAATTAATTATCATATATTTAAATTTTTTCTGTATATAACCATTTTTTAAAAAGTATCGAGATTCTTAAGATTTATACAAAACAGTAACAAGATTTAATGGTGTCGTCAAATGACAATTACATAAATATTTGTATTTTTTGATAAAAAAACAACACATAATGATTCTCCAAGAAAATGTATATGTTTGTCTCTATATCAACAATTTAATAATTTCTTTAACTAATATTATATAATTTTATTTTTATTTTCGTATTGATGTACATTATTTTGATTGTCGTATCTAATCCATTTAACTCAAATTTATTTGTTGACTTAGTCCTTATTATGTGAATTTGTTTGTAGTTGTCAAAAATTTAATAAAGTACAATTAATATTGTCTTTAACTAATATAAATATGTGTCTCTATATCAACCAATTAATAATACGCTTAACTAATATACTAGATGCCTTTAACTAATATTACTAGTAATATTGATAATTCCAAAAATTTTAATCTAATGTAATTTTTTTCATATAAAAATAATATATTTTTATTTATATAGTGATTAAATATAATTAACACCACTTTATACACGTACACTACACATCACAGTCACATACACATACACATACACATACACATACACATCAGAGTCACATACACATGCACATGCACATGCACATGCACATACACATACACATACACATACACATACACATACTGTTAAAGTGTGAGGTTGATGAGCTCTATGTTGTTGTCATTAATTTATAATTGATGTAAACATATCCTTATTCCAGCCTCTTGGTGTATCAGTTGATGTGAAATTGAATGGCTTGGGATATTGGTTGATGTGTATCGATAGTCTGTATATGTTGGTTGAGTTTTTCACTGATAGGTTTCGATGAGTCTTCTTCATGGATGCAATATTCACTTGATCGGATCAATCCTTTTTGGATTCATATCTTTTGTATTTTTGGTCCCAGCTACAGGTGTGTAACGTGTTGATCATATCTAGTAGAACCAAGTGCATTAGAGATGGTATGGCATGTTGTCTTGAGTGAGGCATGTTGTAATGTTCAAAGTGGTCCTTATTTTATTCTTTACCACCATGAGAATGTCTTGGTGTGACCTATTTCAAATTAGTGATAACACATTTCCACAATCCATGGAATATCAATGTAGTTGCTTCTTGATTAAATTGTGTAAATTTTTTGCATCAACATTTTGGATCACACTCCGTGATCCATCATCGGGATCAAGAGAGCCAAGAAAGTAAAATGTAAGTTTTAGGATTGGAGTATAAAAAGATGAGGAAAGAGAGGGAGGAGAAGAGGCATGCAATTTGGGAAGCAAGAGGGTCAATAACACAAAAGAATAAAAAATAGAGGTAAGACCAAAAAAAAGAAAGCAAAAAGAAAATAAAAGATAAAGATAAAAGATGAGGATAAAGTGAGGAAAAATCCAAAATAATAATAATAATAATAATAATAACAATAAATAAATAAAAAATAAAAAATAAAATAAAATAAAAAGATTATAGCAAAAGAACAGACATGTGTTATCCTAGGAAGGTCAATCTTAGATGGGATCATCATAGCACAAGAAGTAATTCACTCTGTTCAATGTAATAAGGTACCTAGTATGTTGATTACATTAGACATCAAAAAGGATTATGACAAAGTTGAGATTGGGGGTTTTTATTGTAGGACCTTGAAAGCCTTTGGCGTTCTAACTAATGGATTAATTTAGTTTTTGAATGTATTTCTACCCCTAGGATATTTGTTCTAGTAAATGGTAATCCGAAGGGTTTCTTTGAAATCTCTAGAGGAATTCATCAAGGAGACCCTTTATCTCCCTTCTTATTTATCATAATGGTGGAAGCCTTAGGTAGGTCTTTGACAAGGGATAAAGAAGAGGGTGTATAAAAGGTATAAAAATTACAAGTGAGTAAGAGGCTACAACCCATCAAAAATTTGTGAATGATACCATGTTATATGTGAAAGAAGAAGTAGAAGAAGAAAGAAGCACTAACAAAATGCTAGCAGTTTACTCAAAAGCTTCAGAACAACTTATCAATAAAGAGAAATATACAATTTTCTTTTTTAATACTATAGACAACTTAGAAATATAAATTTTAAATATATTGTACATAAAGAAAGGTAATCTTATAAGTAAATACTTAGGTCTACCATTAGATAAAGGAAATAAGTCCACAAGTGTGTAGGATAATGTTATGGAAAAGGTAGAAAAGAAGGTTGAATCTTAGAAAGGAAAATGGTTTTCCATAGTACGTAGGGTAACAATGTTAAAATATGTCCTCTTTGTGCTTCCTATATACTAAATTTCTTGCCATAATATGCCAAGTGAGATTAGAAAGAAAATAACCTAGAAGTATAGAATGTTCTTTTGGAAAGGATCAACAAAGAAGGCAAGGTTGGCGCTAGTAGCATGGGATAAGATTTGTAGATCTAGGGAGGATGGAGGGGTCAACCTTAAGAACATTAAGGACCATAATTTGGCACTAAGGGCAAAGCTAGTATGGAAAATTATCAAGAACCCTGAACTAAAATGGGTTAAGATAATTTGACATAAATATTTAGATGGGAGATATTTTTTGAAAATTTTAAGACATAATTTGACATAAATATTTAGATGGGAGATATTTTTTGAAAATTTTAAGACATGCTAATCCCCTAGATGGTTCAAGAATTTGGAATTTTATAAAGGGAAAATCCCTTATAATAGATTAGATCTCATGGAGCATTGGTAATGGGGGCTCTACTTCTTTCTAGGAATATTTTTGGGGAGAATACTCGATTATGAGTGTCGTTACACAAGATTAAGGGATAATTACATATCTCAAAGATTAGATTGGAGACTTTGTGAAAAATTTCCTAGATATACCAAATGGTAATCTGAATTTGGGTTGGCACTGGAAGATAGGGAATAACCTAAACATTCTGGTAGACTTTAGGGACAAACTGTTAGAAATCCCAAATGCTTGAATGATCTATCCAAGTCGCAATGATGATAGAATTGTGTGGATAAGGGAAACAAACAGAGAGTATAAAACTAGATATGACTATAGGGTTCTCTATAGAAAGCATCAATACCCTAAAAAAGAGGTTCCTATGGACATATGCTAGAATAAACAATTCCTACCAAAGGCGAGTATGTTTGCATGGTCGGTCATGCAATATAGAATAATCACAATAGGATGGTTTTGGTAGATGGGTTGCCAAGGGCCATCAAGATGTGCTTTGTGTAGGAACAACATAGAAATGGTAGATCATATCCTCTTAAATTATGAATTCACTTATAAATATTGGGCATGGCTAATGATAAATTTAAAGTAGAAGAAAAACCTTCCAAATAGATTATAGACTTATTTCAATACTGTCCTAGGAGTAGGGATAAGGATTTGTAAAGAAATATTTGGATCATAGCTCTTTCCCTATTAATTTGGGAAGTATGGAAAGAGAGGAATAAGAGAATCTTTAGGAACAAAGGGATGGAGGTAGACCAATTTAAAAACAAGGTTGAAGGGATCATTATTGAGACAACTAACAACAGAAATAGTATTGGTTAACAATGTCTTAAGTTTACAAAATGGGATGACAAGATTCAAAACAAATGGACAAGCCTTAAGATCCCTCTTCTTAGCGAAGGTTCTAAGAAAGATTTGATTCAGATAAGGAAATATTGTGTGTGGAGGGCTCCCATGGTAGGATGGCACAAGTTGAATTTTGATGGGGCTTCTAGAGGAAACTTGGTGGTTGTAGGTATTGGTTGCTACATCCACAATTGGGAAGGGGAATTAATTTCTATGTTAGCTATTCCCATTGCAGTAAGATCCAAAAACATAGCTAAATTCACATCTTTAAAGGAAGGGCTGAAACTTTGTATTTAGTTAGGGCTAGAAAAAGTGGAAATTGAAGGAGACTCATCTCTAGTCGTAAATGAGATAAGGAAGAGAGATACATCAAATTGGCAGTTAGATGGGTTTGTTAAATAGATTATGGAGGTCTTAAATCAATTCAGACACTTTACAATCAATCACATTTTTAGGGAAGGAAATGGTATAACTAACGAATTGGCTAATTTAGGGGTGGATGGGGAAAGGATAGGAATAGGGTGATTTAGTTAAGATGGTAGTATGGTTAGGTTGGAGGATCCTCCAACTAAATTCCTCTATCCTTATATAAGATGCAAAAATTTTAGGGTCTAAAACTATTCTATTCATCAGACATATAGATTAAGGAGACTTGAATGTACAGAAAAAGATAGGCTAGAACTAAATATAACTAATTGTGTAAGCTAGATTACCTTACTAATGGTAAACAATTTATAATAATAGTAATAGAGGAATTATTTATCTAATCTTTTAATATTTATTATGAAACTCAAGATTTGATGTGGGCATGAGATAAGATAGTATGTGGCAATCATGCGAGATGTAAGGAATTAAGCTGGCAAAAAAAAGATGGAAAATTCATGATTACTTTCGAACTTAAAGTAACTTTTGGGAATTTAATTTAATAAATTCTATATGTATTGAGGGTCTTTTAGAGTTGAAGAAGTTCTTTTTGAACTCATTACATTTGCATAAGAAAATAGAGTTTATAAGAAAGATGGATACACCAATTTGGATGAAACTAGGGAAGAGAGAAATATCCTTTTAGGGAGAGATCATGGAACTAAAGCTGGGGAAGATGATGAAAGAAAAGCATAATCTGATATTTCAGGTGATTTTGAAGATTGTGGGTAAATAATTCTCATTTCTTAAGGACCACCCTAAGAATCATACAAAGGTGATAGAAATGTTTTTAGTTTCAATTATACATGTAGATAGGGATAAAGCTACAATAAGAGAATTATGTTATAGTCTCTTTGAGAAATTCCTAGTGGACAAACTGTACATTGTTCTAGAAAACATTGACATCAATATTTGCATCCCAAAGAACATTGAACATGGCATGATGGATGACCCGATCTAAGTTTACCCCATTCTGATTATTAAGAACTTCAAGGCACTTGAGAAAAAGATTTTGGTAATTAGAAGAAATTAGATGTATCTTTTAAGTGTAATGCATGTTTAGTTTTGTAAGTATTAGAAAGGTATGGAATGTTTTATGAAGGAGGAAATGTTAGTAATAACTGAGAGGGGGGGGTTGAATCAGTGACCTCAAAAATTTATCCTTCAAACTTAACCACCAATCAATAAATCTCAGATTATTATGTCCCTATAAGATGCATGCCATGAAATACTAATAATGATTAAATGTCTGTCAGTTTTCTCTGTCAATCCCTATTCTTTCTTGATTACCGATAAGCAATATAGCTATTTACTAAAACTCAATAAATAAGCAAAGTATGCCGATCAATGCTAAGTTAGCTATGTAAGATGCAAAATAGTAAAGAAATGAATCATACACACATAACACGTGAATTTTAATGTAGAAACCATTTTAAGGGAAAAACCACTAGGACTAGTACCCCAAATTTTCACTCTTTTGAAGTGAGCCCTGTTAGGAGCCAACCCTGTTAAAGGTTACAAACACACTGTTAAATGTGACCTTGTTAGAGGATTTTATACATAGAGGTTGTCACTTAGTAGTGGGCATCTATTACTACCATCCTTGAATCAGCCTCCTTCTTAGACTGTCAATAGGTATCAGACAAGTCCAATGCTACTTTCATGAATCAACCTTTTTGGAACTCCTTGAGATGTACCTCAATATATAGAAGATTGTTAAGTCTTGCTCAATTAAGAGACTTGATGCTTCAATGGTTAAACTGAAACACTATGACCTATTCATATTGCAACTTTGAATTGCATATTTTCATATCTATTTAAGTACATTACCTCTCTGACCAATGTATCAATTCAATCCTTTTGCTCCATACTTTCTGCTCTGTGATGTTGTGCTCACTGTTTGTCGATGTCTACAGAAATCCTTAGCTCTCCTTCAGCTTGTTTGATCAGGACTATATGAATTTGTTCTTCATCACTTTCTCTTCAGCATCCTCTTTTTATTCACTCCCCTTAATCCCATTTGTAAATGAATTAAGCTTCTCTTATATAGACATAATATTCATTATTTCTTGGTTCTTGATTCTTGGCATGAGAAACAATCCAGCCAATTAGATTTAAAGCATAACTCCTGATTTGTCTCATAGATATCTTCTTGCCAACTATACAAATCATCTTTAAATCAATCACTTATCTCTGGTCGTATAAAACAAAGTAGACAACCAGTTAGGCCTATCTTTAGCTCTGCCAGCTAGATATTTTGTCATTTTATAAACTCTCTGTTATGTTGGTCACCACTATAGGTAGTTGTCGGTGACAACTAACTAATTTTTCAGTGAGACTCTAGTTAGCTTTGTGATCTTCGTCCGTCGGGCATCATTGGAATTTTACTCATCGGGCAACACTATCTTTAGCTCATCGGGCAACCTTCTGACTTTTCTCGTCGGGCATCCTATGTTTTTTCTTTTTTGGGAAACACTATACTTCTGATCATTGGGTATCACTGTGACTGTTCTTCTTTGCTCTCTTCATCGGAGTGCACTCCGTCGGTGTTGTTTGTCACTAAGTAAATACTTGACTTTTATGCCTTGCTGAAAGCATAACCTTTGATTCTCTGAATTCTTTGGCATTATGTACATGACTCTAGAGATGATATCAAGTTGACATCAATGACAATACAGACCATTAACTGATTTAATGACTTGCATTATCTTCAACTCAATATTACGAAACATTCAATCAGTTACATGTCATCAATCTCTCCCTTTGGCATTAATGGCAACATACTATATTATCACACTATACTATTTCTAATATAAAATGAAATACAATAGTTGAGATTCATCAAACTACCAATCTTTTTGTTCTGATAACCAATAAATGTCGGACGATTGGTAAGCTCTGTTTTAGCTTAGATTTGATTCTTGCAGCTCTTTCTCTTCTAATGTGTTGTGTTCTCTCCTTGAGTCAATTTCTCTATCTTGACTGTTCTTTCCCTTTTGATGTATTTTTATCTTGTCAGCAACTCTCCCTTTGTATAATCTTTCCATACAATTTCTCTCCCTAAGGATATAATCTCTCCCTGTTGGAGTAATGTGATTGTAATACCCCTCTAACCCTAATATAAGTTTTGTGTTTTTGAATGAAGTAAGATGTTTTGATGTTTTCTTACAGCTTAAGTTGTTCATGATACTTGTTTGATCTATTCCTATAGTTTGTTTACAATG
>MU226734.1:11683-49061 GCA_018584345.1 Thuja plicata
AATTATTTTATTTTTCATTTTAGTACATCAAAGTCGGCTCAAAATAACTTTTGAAACCCGAACAAAAATTTTGAAGGAAAATTATTTTCTGCTATTTCAGGTGGCCCAACTTCCGGAGACCATAAGTAATCAGCAGTTGACCCGATTGGCTATTATAACCCCATTTCGAAAATGCCACGAAGCGCTCTATAACATTTGAATTAAGCAAGCTTCATTCAACCCAAGTTTCGACCTCATCCAGGGCCTCTAAAGCCTTCAAAATTGAGCTCAAAGTTTCTGTACCCTATTTTCAATACCGAAAATTTTTAATATCTTCAAAACTAGACCTGATCTAGCCATGAAACTTTACTGGCAGGCTGATATGACTGAGATGAACCTCCACATGCAAAATCAGAACATTCCGAGATCGTATGACCAACTTACTAAAAATAGCAAGTTTCCATAAATAGCAGCTCTGCAAAAGGTAGCCCTTATTAAAAAGAAAACATAAATATTTTTGGGTGATGCAAGATTGCCCTTACACCCAAGATGCTCCTGCATCAGCTTGATTCTCTACTGCATTAGGGTCGAAAGTGGTTTGAGGGATAGGAAGGCTTGTGACTGGAGCAACCAATTGTTTGATAAAATAAGTCAATTCATTGACTTCTACTTTGAGTCGCACCTTAGCAGCCTTAAGCTCCTCTTCAATTACTACGTTAGTTGATTTCCACCAATCCACCTTGGTATCATGACGAGCTAACCCCATATCAAATGATTGCAACTCAAAATCAGAAGTAGTCAAATCTTCTAATCTGCCTTCTTATGTAGGCTTTGCTACCTCCATGGTGAAGTGCCCTGTTTTTGGATCTCAGCCCAAAGTAGACAACATCTTTGCTTTCTTCACCTTGCTCATGGTGGTAGTAGACTGTAAAGCTTGTGAAACGGTATCTCTGTTGGGAGCTCCTTCCTCAATCCTCTTTCTTTTACGCTCTAGGGTATTCTCGATCCAAGACTCGACGCTAGTAACTTTGGTCGCAAAGAACAATTCTTCTATAAACAACTTCCTGATGACTGGTGGAGTGGATTTGGGTCTACGGACGGGAGTCAGAGAAGAAGAGACTACCTTAGTGGTCTGAGTATCTTCTAATTTCTTTTTGGCCTCCTTATCCAATTCACTGGCAGAAGTGCTAGAACTATCTTCACCCACCTCTACTATAATTGGAGATTCTTGCATCTGGGTGTCATCCTGCACATCTAAAGTGCTAGCCTGAGATGGTTTCTGTGTTTCCACAGTCTTAATGGGTTCGGCTATAGGCTTGGCTGAACTTGTGGCTACTGCTTCTTCTGTTGAACCAATGATAGGAGCCGAGCCTTCTCCACATGTGCTTTTTAGTGGGACTGCTTTCTCAGGAGGTTCATTGCCTCCGCCCGCTAGTTGAGCTGGTTCCTTAGCCACGGTTGAGATAGTTACTGAGGCTGCTGCAGGAGTTTTCACTGCCACTGTTGTAGGAGTTTGTTCAGGAGGAGCCTTGTCTGACTTCTTGTTTCCGCCCATCATCCATTGGGCCCATTGCTCTGTTCTTCTATAGATTCCATCCATTAAGGTCAACAAATCATCAATGGCTTGATCTTGCATGGGCTCAGAGCTTATATGAAGATATTTAATCTTCTCTATATACGTATCATCATACATGTGTTTCCCATAATCTTTGATGCCCTCAACTACAATGCTAACTTTGAACTTTTTGATTTGTTCAACCGTTAACCTTGCATAAAATCTTTCTCTGCTTTCCAGATCGTCCTTGCAATTAGCCCAATAATCTTCTATGTCATCTGTGTGATGAATTATGCGACCCATCTGCAAGTGATCTCTAGCATAATTCATAGGGTCATATTGGGGCCTCAAGACGTCATAAGTCTCCAATTGAAACTTTTTTGAGAATGCACTCAAACAATTCGTTGCATCGGATTGGGATGCACAACTGTAGGCTCCAATGGTCATGGGGAAGTCATAGCCTTTCTTTTTGGCGCTTGCACAGATCAAGTTCACTTGGAGTGCTTGCCTCATTAACTTCAACCGACACGATCATATCATCAGGATACCTGGGCAGCTTCAAGGGGAAGTCATCAAATCTTGCAAGACGAATATATGAGAAATTTGCAAATTGGATAAAATAACAGCCCAATTGGTTGATGAATGCCATGGCTTCTGGAGAAAATCTCCTTTTTGGGCAGCTTTGCAACTCCCCGCATAATCTCATTGTAAACACATCATTGATCTTGATATACTCAGCGTAGCTGTTATGCAATTGTAAACAGGGAAAGTATTCACAACTTTTTACATCATCTAGGAATTCTTCCAGCCTAGAAGGCCCTGGCCAAATTTGAATTTTAGCTAGGATATACAATAAAACTGAAGACATATAAAATTCATTTTGATAATTATCACTATTGAGGGCACTTAAAATATTTTCTCTTACCATGTGAGCCCAATCAATAAAATTGTGCTGGGAGCAAATTACTTGGACTAAAAAGAAATGATGCTCAAGAAAGTTAATTGCTTCACTCTCACCTTTGATCCTATGAAGTAATACCAAGATGTCTACAATTTTTGGCTTCAGATCTGTGCCATAAAGTTTTATTAGACAATTTTCCCTTGGCGCTCCTGGGCTTCTGGAACCAGGTTTTCATTATCTCCTTCCTCCAAGTCATCTTCTTTACTCCATACTTAGTGACCACTTGGCTGTAGTTCATCTCAAAGTATTAAGCTTGCTCTGGAATACGAAGGTAGTTCTGAACAAAATCTCGGTCAATAGAGAGTAAGACTGTATCATTTGGAAGAAGAATCTGCTTGGTATCTGGATTATAATGAGCTATGCATTCCCGGATGAGCTCTTGGGCTTGAACTGCAACAGGAAAGCCATCAGATTCAACTAACCTACTTTCCTTCAACTTCTCTGTAATGGGATGTGTTCTTTCTGCATTGAACCTATTGTGAAAGCTCGGCATGTCGAAGAACCTCAGAGAAGTATTCATGATTTTGTGCCATTTGGAGGTGATACCATTCAACCCGTCAAATGCCATGAATCTGGTGGCCATGTTTAGCTTAACTTGAATCGGGAAACAAAAGTTTACCTCAGTAATATGAAAGCAAGAAGCGCTTAAAATCAGAGATTAATTTAGAGAAATTGACAAATAGATGGTAACTCTTTTTACCACACTTCTCCAATTTTTATAAACTTTGACTTCTTACCGTTAATTGCCTACTTCCCGTGCAACACAGATGAAAAAGACTTAATCAATGTGAAAATGTCTGTTATGAAGCAAACAACTTTATTTGAATTTATTACTACACCTCTACGGGCCGTTGGAAAGTGTCTTTTCAATTATGGTAGGTGTAACAGTAACTTTCTGGGAGCAGCGGAAAATAACTTTTACGCTTCTCCTTTGGCAGAGAAATACTTTTTGAGTACTCCTTACTCAAAAATCCGTCAAGGGAAATTTTAGTCTTTTTATAGTAATACAATGACATGTGACAACTTTATTATCTTTCTTTTATGCCTTAGGTCACATGTGAGATTGAATTTCCTTTAAAGACGTTGTGCATAATGATTTGGTGGAAAATGCACCCCGCAAGTCAAAACCCGCATGTTAGAGCAATGGAGAAGCTATTTTCCACTTTTTCGCCAATAAGCCCTTTAAAATTTTCATTGAATATAAGAGTCAAATGGTTTCAATTGCCTTTGTAAAAGGTTTATCCACATATTTCAAGAGTATCCATGACTTGTCACTTCACTAACTTCATTTGGCAGAAAATTACCTTCATGAGTCAAAGCTCGCCGAGGAGAAGATAATTTCTGATTTTCCGCCAGGGAGAATTGTTACTTCAAATCTTTCA
This sequence comes from Thuja plicata, assembly GCA_018584345.1. Taxonomy (NCBI): domain Eukaryota; kingdom Viridiplantae; phylum Streptophyta; class Pinopsida; order Cupressales; family Cupressaceae; genus Thuja; species Thuja plicata. The sequence goes on from MU226734.1 coordinate 15,561, forward strand.
TAATTTGATCATTTCTTTCACCTGTAGAGAGTTGCCTTGGGTGCAATAGTCGTGTTGACTTGTAATCATCTATCTCTAACTTCCACCAATAGCTGATATTCTTTAACTTGCCATCTACAAAACACGCACTCTGTAGGTGAAAATCCGCCGAAGAGAAGGCTGAAAATCAATTTTCCGCGAAGGAGAAGTTCAAAACTGATTTTTTGCCAATGAGCCAAAATAAGGTATCAAGGCTAAACATTTCAAATTCACATAAAAACAATGTTAGAGATATTTGAAACATGACCTTTATTAGAATTGGGAGCTTAACCTACCCAATATAACATGAATTTGACAAAAATCCCCCGACTTACAAGAAGATAAATCAATTTAGGAAAACTCGATAAAGGCCTCCTAGCCTAAGGGGAAATCTAGACTTAGACTAAAATTTGCATAGTGATTTTAAGACTATTACTAACACACAAAACATCCATTTTTGTCTAAAAAACTGGAGAACAAAAATGGGTCAACAACTGGCTCTGTCTGGGGACTCGGACATTCACATGTCCAATCAAGGAACTCAAGTCTCTGGTTTCCTAAAGCTCATAAGAAAAAGGCGGCTACACAAAACAACTAAGGCAAAACACGGAAAGGAAGTCAAAGAAAGGAAACCTATCTAAGGAAAACAAAGCAGGAACTAAATGAAACTATATACAATACAGGGGCTACTATTTTTGATTCAGATCTGGTACAAATTCAAGTCCTCACCATTGTATGTCAGGGGTAGTGCCTCACCATCTGGATAATTCAACTTGAAAGTATTCCTCTCGAACGCCTGATGAATCTTGAAGGGTCCTTTCCACAACGTCTCAAATTTTCCATGCATGCCCTTAGGTGCTCTGCGTTTGTCCCATAGTAGCACCATGTCTCCCTCCATAAATTTCTGGGGTCTTCTTTTTTTATCAAACAAATTCTTCACATGCATTTGATGCTATGTGATGTGATCAACCATTTCCTCGCTTTCTTCTTCAAACTTGTTTAAGTACACGATTCTCTTTTCTAAACCATCTTTATATATACCATCTTCTACTACTGTTCTAAACTTGCAAGTAGCTAGCTCCAAAGGTAGTGGGAGACTGGCTTCAAATCCATAGACAAGTACAAAGGGGGAAATGCCAATAGCTCTTTTGGGAGTCACCCTATCAGCTTAGAGTGCCTCATAAATTTTCTTGTGCCAGGTTCTTTGGTTATCTGCTACGAGTTTCTTCACGATATTCACTAAGTTCTTATTACTGGACTCAACTTGACCATTTCCTTGTGGGAAATAGTCAGATGAGTGGCTGATTGAAATGCCATACTCAAAACAAAATTCAATAATCTCCAAAGAAGAAAAATATGCAACATTATCTATTACTAACTTGACAGGTATGCCAAACCTTACCATGATATTTTCCTTAATAAACTCACATACCACTTCGGAAGTAGTCTTCTTAGTTGATTTTGCCTCCACCCACTTGGTAAAGTAATCTTTCGCAATGATTATATAGGTATGGCTCGCACTGGCTGCGGGATTTATAGGGCCAATAAAGTCAAGACCCCACTGCTGGAAAGGATTTTCAATTATCACTGGTCTAAGGGGAAGTGCTGCTAGCTGTGGCTTTCCAATAAACATTTTGCACTTCTCACATTTTGACACCCAATGATATGCATCTCTGAACATCCCCGACCAATAATAGCATTGTCTTAATATCTTGAACGCAGTAACCAATGAAGAAAAATGTCCCCCGCAAGCTTCATCGTGAAACGCCTTCAACGGTTTCTCCTGCTGTTGTTTGTCAACACACCTGAGGAAAGTCCCATCTATTGACCTCTTATACAATCTGTCATCCCAGATAACATATTTGGAAGCCTTCAGCTTCAGATCTCTTCTTTAGTTTGCAGTCAATCCTTCAGGGCATTCACCATACATTAGAAAATATACAATATTTTCAAACCAAGGGTCTTGCATACTCGCCACTAAGACCAATTGTTTTGCTTCAGGAGTTTCATCCACCTAGTTTTCCGCCATTGCTTTGCACAGTGCATTTCCTCTCCAATTTGGTGGTTTGATCTGTATATCATATTCCTATGTTTTAGCCACCCATGCTCCTCTATTATTACATCCCACATCTGGTTGAGTCAATATGCTTTTTAATGCAGTATCAGGCACATAAACAAAGGAGTGAGAGTGCCAAATATAGAATCTGAAATTTTTTAAAGCCTTTACCACAACGAAGGCTTGTTTCTCAATTTGATAATATTTTAACCCATGATTTTTCACTAGCGTGCTCATAAAAGCAATAGGAGCTTGAACTCCTTCCTTGTTTTCTTGCATGAGAATAGCTGAAAAGGTATGTTTAGAGGAGTAACAATAGATCATGAAATCCTTCATGTTATCTGGATGGCATAAAACTGGAGCATTGGCTATGGCATTCTTAATATTGTTGAAAGCTTTCTTGCTAAGGTCATTCCACTTAAAATTCAAATTCCCTTTCATCATATATACTATGCATTTGGTAATTTCTGATAAATCTGGGACAAATCTCCTGAGAAAATTGACCTAACCAAAAAATGATTTTACTCCAGTCTTGTTTACAAGTGGTTTAGTTGCCGGATTTCTCTGACCCATTCTGGGTTAATTCTTATACCTTCTTGGGAAACAATGTGACCCAGTAATTTCCCTCCAGTCACACAGAAGACTGACTTTTTGTGATTCAAAGAGATTCCGTTCTCTCTATGCCTTTGCAACACTCTCCTCAAATATTTCATGTGATCTACCCTTCTTTTAGAAAACACTGTAAGATCATCCAGATAATTACCAATTATTTTATCTTTCATATCACCAAAGGAAAGATCCATACCTCTCTGAAAGGTAGCCCCAACATTGATTAATCCGAATGACATCCTGTGATAAGTGAACGTGCCCCATGGAGTAGTGAAAGCCGTTTTGTGTTGATCTGCTTTCTCCACCTCTATCTGATTGTACCCTGAGAAACCGTCTAACATAGACATCATCTCAACTCAAGCCACAGTTTGCAATAGGTGGTCCATGTTGGGAAGAGCGTAGTTATCCTTCAAAGAAGACTGGTTTAGGTTTCTAAAATCCATGCAAATTCTTATTTCCCCATTTTTCTTTCTCATAGGCACTATGTTTTCTATCCAAGTGGAATGATGGATAGGATATATAATCTCAGCCTTAAGCATTTTATCAACTTCCCTGAATATAGCATCAGCAATCTTGGGGTTGTAATTCCTTTGTTTCTGCCTGAATGGAGCAGCATCGGGTTTTAAAGGAATTTGATGTTTGAATTTCCCATCCATAAAACTCTTTAAGTCTTCATAATTCCACGCGAAGACATCCTGGTATTCTAGGAAGAGTTTTCTAGATTCTTCCCTCTCTTCCTCAGTATAAAATTTCCCAATGTTGATCATCTTAGGGATTTTCTCACTTCCAATGTTAATTCCTTCATATTTACCAGTAGTAGGACCCCTCTCAGTCCTTTTCTTTTAACAAAGGTACTGTGCCTATTAAAAAGTTTTTCAAGTGTGACTAGGTGAGGAGGAATTATATTACTTTGCAGCTGGATGAGCCCTGACTGATCTTTCTTCTATTTGTCATGACAATTTCCTTTATGACTACTAGGAGCATCTTTATGAAAGTCGCCAGCACTTTCCAAAAAGAGAAGAAGATTCCTGTCATCCTCAAACACCTGTGAATCTTCCACATTGTCAGGTACAGATAGTCTATACACAACCTTTATTTGATACTTCTTATCTTTGAAATCTGGGTGATGGAGGAGTAATGAGGCTGATACAGCTAAGGAGTCTGCCTTAGAATTCAAGTCTCTTGGTATGGACTCAATAGAAAAGGCATCTAAGTCTTCAATTTTGTCCCATACTATGTTCATGTAGTTTTTTAATCTATGGTTCTTCATAGAGTATTGATTTTTAACTTGGCACATGATTAACTCAGCATCACCGCGAGCTCTTAAGACTTTCACACCCTTTTCCTTCGCAACAATAATTCTTAGCAACAGGGCCTCATACTCAGCTGTGTTATTGGTGTTCACAAACTCCAATTTGTAAGCCATGGGGTCACATTCCCCATCTAGCGATATTAGAACTACACCTGCGCCATATCCTGATGATGCACAACTACCATCAAACTCGAGAGTCCAAATCTGAGGTTTCATTCCTTCAGCAGAGAACTGATTTTCCTTGTCTCTAGGTTCGAGTTCTTCATCATGACTATCCGTAAACATCATGTAGTTGCCAAATTCTAATTCTTGATACATAATTTGGGCTTTGGGGTCATCAAATTTTAGTACTGTAAACTTTGCTTTCTCTTCAGGAACTAGCTTTATCTTTTTGTTACCTACTGGGATTAAAGCCTGAGACCAATCCAGCTTTATTTCACCTCCTAGATCCTTGCAAAATCTCTTGCTTAACAACAAACCATAACTAGCAGGTATATCAACAACCAAAATGGTTAATAACATTTTCTTCTCAAGGTGTGCTGCTAAAGCCACTTGAGTATCTTTTATTTGTCCACTCAAAGGGACCTCTTTAGTGTCCATGGAGTAGCATCTACAATGGGCTTTCGTGAGAATGAGACCTAAAGACTTAGCTATAGTTGATGAAATCACATTGTCTGAGGCACCAGAGTCTATTATACAATTACTCAACTTACAACCATTAATAAACAATGACACATAGAATGGGTCAGGCTTTCAACCCGGGGAATTAGCCTAAACAGATGACTCTCCCTGCTCAAATAGACTTGCCAAAATAGACTCATCTCTTATTGAAGTCATGACATTTTGGTTTAAATCACAGGTCCCTCCTTTACAATAGTCCACTAACTTTTGCAACTCTAAAGGGTTAGACTTAAGATAATCTATAGGAGAAATCTGAATTTTGGAATCTTTACAAAATTGAATAATGTCAAAAGAATTTTGTTCCTTACCCGATATCAAAAACTTTACTCCTTGGTTGATGTCTTTAGAGAAAGAAGTAGACGCCTCATTAACTTTTGGTGGAGGTGTGGAAATAGGGACTTTATCTTTCTGACTCCGGGTTAATACTGTATAAGAGGTCCCATCTATGGTAGCATAACATGCCACATCTTGTTCTGAATATGATACGTACTCAAAAAATAAGTTTTCAAAGTCGCCATGTGAGCACGAATCCAGTTCAGTTCCATATACTCCAACATTCCATTCATCTGTTTGATGCATCTGCCAGGCACGAGCTACATCGGGGCAATTTTCTCCATCATGATCTGTTGTTAGATGAAAAGCACACATATTTCCCTTTTTGGGAGGAGCTTCTATGGCTACCCTTTGTTGTGGAGCAGTCAATTGTAATGATTTTCCATTAGTATTTCTCACATCACTATTTCTTCCAAGATGGTCTTGAAAATTTCACTGATAAGGATTATTAAATTTGGGAAGTTGTCTCTTGAAGGCGATGAACTCATTGGATATTTTTTGGATCATCTCATCTGATGATGTGGTATTGCTAGTACTGGACCTAGCTTGTATTTCTCGTTTCCACTTCCTTGCTGAGATCATGTGGTCTTCTAACTCTACAATAGTTCTCTGTGCAATATCCAAATTGGCCGGGTTTGTTCTTCTTAAATCATAGCTGATATCAGGAGGCATAACACTTATGAAAAATGTCTTCAAATTACCTGCAGTGGGCTGGTTAGCTACCGGGATACATTAAATTTAGCAACAAAATCCCTCATGCTTATAGAAGGTTCTTTTTTGATAGAAGTCAACTGTGTCAACAAAGCATGCTCATCTTCTGCAGTTTTAAGTCTTCTCTCGAAAGCCGTTCTCAAAGAATCTCAATCCGTAATAGAAGAATTAGGAAAGTGATGAAACCAATCTGCTGCACCCTCAACAATGGTCTCAACAAATAACCTAACTGCAACATCCTCTTCTCATACTGCTAAGATATTAATGGATGCAAAGAAAGAAGCAATGTGCTCATATGTAGATACTTTCCCATCTCCGGAGAATTTGGAAAAGTTCTTCCTTGACCCTGTGGGAAGTGGGTTATATGCTGCTAACTGCAGTGGACCGACTGCGGTGGCCCAAGGAACTGCCATAACTACCTGAGGTAGATAAGGTGTTAGGTTTACAATAGGAGGAGCGACTACTCCCTGCAAAGTTAGCACCTGACAGGTAGTAGACAAAGGGGGTGATTGTTTGGGAGGCGAAGGAGGTCTGCTTTTTCTCTTATTGTCTCTGTTCTTTCAGCGAGGTACTTCAAGTAGAGAAAAATCAATCTCTACAAGTCTCTCAAAAACTAGATCTGTACCACCTTCTTTCTTTACACTTCTAAGAAATCTTTTAGACTCCAGGGTTTCAACTAATTTTGCAGTCTAGCTTCACTCTCAGCTCGGTATTGTGCCCTTCTTAAATTTCTCCTTTTGATGGCTCTTTCAAGTGCTTCTATTCTTGTCTCTTCTTGTTCAAGTACTTGGCTGGCGTTTCTATAATGTTCATCATTTCTTCTGTATCTCGAAGAAAATGTATTCAGTGAGGAAATGAGATCCTCTTGATCGTCTTGGAATCCAAGGTTTGGCTGAAGCACAGGAATTACATCTTCATGGGGAAGCACCATCCTTCCTCATGATATTGCTTCTGGTATATCGACTATTTATTCCCCAGCAGAGTTGCCAAAAATTTGTTGGTAAACAGATTGTTCTTTTTATACTTTAACTCTTAAATGCCCAAATTTTTAAGAAACAATCGAATACAATAGTCGGGAAATGTAATTGAATAACTTATTTCCCTCTGAATTTACAGGTACAGCTCCCTTAAGTGTTTAATCTTCAATGAATTTTTCTCTTTCCTAAACGAATGGGGTGTGTTCTTGACCCGACAATAGAAGAGGTAAACCAAGCTGGGCCTAGACAAGAACTAGCTCAGTCGAATAGATTCAACTCTAAATCTAGCCAATCTCAAGACTTTATCAATCATATAAGTTCCTAAAATTGGTAATGCAAAGGTAGATAACGATGATATGCATGCAAAACTGAAAGATCAATGATAACACAACAATGACTCAATCTGATTTTGAACACTTCACAAGAATATCTCTCACGATTTAAAAGAAAAATACTCAGATTTTTCCTCGATTAATTGTATTAAATATTACTACAAGACTCCAATTTAATCATAAACTAAAAATTCAATACAAAGAAATGCTCAAAATAACATAAAGATAAATGCAATGGAACAGTTAAAACATTGGCATTCAAACATAAACAATTTTGACTCAGCAAAATGAAGTTCCTTATGCCAAAATTTAGCCGACCTTTCTATTGATTTTAAAAATTGTACATATAGATTTCAGAGTTTGACCGTTACAAAAGTGTAACAAAAATGGTTCAACCTCTCTAACCAAAAATGATAAATGATAAGAGAACATTTATCGCTTACAAAGTCTATCAAAATTTAGTATATGGGGGAAACATATTTATGTCTTTTTTATCTTCCCCTTATCTAAATTTGCCTTATCTAAAATCGCCTTATAGGCGGTAACAACTGTGATGATCGAAATAAGCTCCTCATATATGTTAATATGGATATTAGTATATCTGCTAAGCCACTGGGAATGATCTTTGGCCATAGTCTTAACTGTATTTACCCAATCTGGCAATTCCTCCATAGCTCTATATATGCACCCGCTCAGCTATTGGAGATCTGGTACTTTGTCCAGGTGAGAGGAAGACTGCTCTACTAGCTTATCTACATGATCAGAGAAAGATTTTTGCATGTTAACCACTCCGATTAGTTCTTCCCTTGACCACTTATCTGTGACTCTGTGTGAAGACCTTTGAGAAGTTTGAAATCTCTGTCTTGTTCTTCTTTGATTTTGGTTTTTGTCTGTTGTAATCTTCCTTTAGCTTGGATGATCATCTCAGTTTTAAATTCCTGGCTTTGAAGCCATTCAATTAAGGGTTCATCTCCTTTCTGCAAGAGTTTGGCCTTTATTGCCTCTTTAACTTTCAATTTGAATACCATGTGCAACATCACTGTGCACTCTTGACACTTCAATCTTTCTGATGCAAGAGTCTGTAAGTTCTTATAACCATTGTTCCTCTCCTTTTCCAGCTTTAAGATAACATTACCCAGTTTCTCAACAGCTACGAGCCCTTCAGATTTGAGTCTCTCGATCTAGTTTTTGCCGATTTGCCCAAAATGTATGTCTTCTTTCAATTTAGCAATGATGGTTTGATTCTTTGCTGCATTAAGGTCGAAAGTGGTTTGAGGGCTAGGAAGGCTTGTGAGTGGAGCAACCGATTGTTTGATAAAATTAGTCAATTCGTTGACTTCTGCTTTGAGTCGCACCTTAGCAGCCTTAAGCTCCTCAAGCTCCTCTTCAATTACTATGTTAGTTGATTTCCACCAATCCACCTTGGTATCATGACGAGCTAACCCTATATCAAATGATTGCAGCTCAAAATCAGAAGCAATCAAATCTTCTAATCTGCCTTCTTTTGTAGGCTTTTCTACCTCCATGGTGAAGTGCCCTATTTCTGGATCTCGGCCCAAAGTAGACAACATCTTTGATTTCTTCACCTTGCTCACGGTGGTACTAGACTGTAAATCCTGCGAAAGGGTATCTTTGCTGGGAGCTCCTTCCTTGATCCTCTTTCTTTTACGGTCTAGGGTATTCTCGATCCAAGACTCGGCGCTAGTAACTTTGGTCACAGAGACCGATTCTTCTATAAACTTCTTGATTACTGGTGGATTGGATTTGGGTCTGCGGGCGGGAGTCAGAGAAGAAGAGACTACCTTAGTGGTCTGAGTATCTTCTAATTTCTTTTCGGCCTCCTTATCTGATTCAATGGCCGAAGTGCTGGAACTATCTTCACCCACCTCTACTATAGTTGGAGATTCTTGCATCTGCGTGTCATCCTGCACATCTAAAGTGCTATCCTGAGCTAGTTTCTCTGTTTCCATAGTATTAATGGGCTTGACTGTAGGCTTGGCTGAACCTGTGACTATTGCTTCTTCTATCTAACCAATGATAGGAACTGAGCCTTATCCACATGTCTTTTCTAGTGGGACTACTTTCTTATGAGGTTCATCACCTCTGCCCGCTGGTTGAGCTGGTTCCTTAGCCATGGTTGAGATAGTTACTGAGGCTGCTACAAGAGTTTTCATTGCCACTGCTGCGGGATTTTGTTGGGGAGGAGTCTTGTCCGAATTCTTCTTTTTTCCCATCATCCATTGGGCCCATTGCTCTGTTCTTCTGTAGATTTCATCCATTAAGGTCAGCAAATCATCAATGGCTTGATCTTGCGTGGGCTCAGAGCTTATAGGAAGAGATTTAATCTTTTCTATATACGTATCATCATATATGTGTTGCCCATAATCTTCGATGCCCTCAACTACAATGTTAACTTTGAACTTTTTGATTTGTTCAACTGTTAACCTTGCATAAAATCTTTCTCTGCTTTCCAGATCATCCTTGCAATTAGCCCAATAATCTTCTATGTCATATGTGTGATGAATTGTGCGACCCATCTGCAAGTGATCTCTAGCATAATTCACAGGGTCATACTGGGGCCTCAAGACCTTATAAGTCTCCAGTTGAAACTTTCTTTCTTTCTGGTGCTTGCACAGATCATGTTCACTTGGACTGCTTGTCTCATTACTTCAACTAGCACGATCATGTCATCAGGATACCTAGGTAGCTTCAAGGGGAAGTCATCAAATCCTTGAAGATGAATATATGAGAAATTTGCAAATTGGATAAAATAACAACCAAATTGGCTGATGAATGCCATAGGTTATGGAGAAAATCTCCTTTCTAGGTAGCCTTGCAACTCCCTACATAATCTCATTGTAAATGGATATTTGATCTTGATATACTCAGCGTGGTTGTTATGCAATTATAAACAGGGAAAGAATTCATAAATTTTTACATCATCTGAGAATTCTTCCAGCCTAAGAAGCCCTGACCAAATTTGAATTGTAGTTAGGATATACATTAAAACTGAAGACATAAAATTTATTCTAATATATAGCTCTAATTAGGGCACTTGAAAGATTTTCCCTTACCATGTGAGCCCAATCAATTAAATTGTGCTAGGAGCAAATTACTTGGACTAAAAATAAATGATGCTCAACAAAGTTAACTGCATCGCTCTCACCTCTGATCATGTGAAGTAATACCAGGATATCTACAATTTTTGGCTTTGGATCTGTGCCATAAAGTGTCTTAGGAAATTTTCCCTTGGCACTCCTGGGCTTCTAGAACTAGGTTTTCATTATCTCCTTCCTCCAAGTCATCTTCTTTACTCCATACTCAGTGACCACTCGGCTGTAGTTCATCTCCGAGTATTCGGCTTGCTCCAGAATACGAAGGCAGTTCTAAACAGAATCTCAGTCAATAGAGAGAAATACTGTATCATTTGTAAGAAGAATCTGCTTAGTATCTGGATTATAACGGGCTATGCATTCCCGAATGAGCTTGGGCTTGACCTGCAACAGGAAAGCTGACGACTTCAACTAACCCACTTTCCTTCAACTTCTCTGTAATGGGATGTATTCTTTCTGCATTGAACCTGTTGTGAAAGCTCTGCATGTCGAAGAACCTCAGAGAAGTATTCATGATTTTGTGCCATTCGGAGGTGATACCATTCAACCCGTCGAATCCCATGAATCTGGTGGCCATGTTTAGTGTAACTTGAGTCGGAAAACAAAATTTTACCTTAGTAATATGAAAGCAAGAAGCACTTAAAATCAGAGATTAATTCAGACAAATTGACAAACAAATGGTATCTCTTTTTACCACACTTCTTCAATTTTTATAAAGTTTGACTTTTTAACATTAATTGCCTACTTCCCGCGCAACACGAATGAAAAAGACTTAATCAATGTGAAAATGTCCGTTATGAAGCAAATGACTATATTTGAATTTATTACTACAGCTCTACGGGCCGTTGGAAAGTGTCTTTTCACTTATGGTAGGTGTAACGGAAACTTTCTGGGAGCAGCGGAAAATGACTTTTCTGCTTCTCTTTTGGCGGAGAAATGCTTTTTGAGTACTTCTTACTCAGAAATCCGCCAAGGGCAGTTTTAGTCTTTTTACAATGCTACAATGACATGTGACAACTTTATTATCTTTCTTTTATGCCTTAGGTCGCATGTGAGATTGGATTTCCTTTAAAGACTTTGTGCATAATGATTTGGCGGAAAATGTACCCCGCAAGTCGAAACCCGCCTGTTGGAGCAATGGAGTAGCTATTTTCCGCTTTTCTGCCAATAAGCCCTTTAGAATTTTCATTGAATATAAGAGTCAAATGGTTTCAATTTCCTTTGTAAATGTTCATCCACATATTTCAAGAGTATCCATGACCTGTCACTTCACTTATGTCATTTGGCAGAAAATTACCTTCATGAGTCAAAGCCAGCCGAGGAGAAGATAATTTCTGATTTTCCGCCAGGGAGAATTCTTACTTTAAATCTTTCATCATTTGATCATTTCTTTCACCTGTAGAGAATTGCCTTGGGTGCAATAGTAATGTTGACTTCAAATCATCTATCTCTAAATTCCACCAACCGCGGATATTCTTTAACTTGCCATCTGCAGAACACACACTCTATAGGTGAAAATCTGTCGAAGAGAAGACCGAAAATGAATTTTCCTCCAAGGAGAAGCTCAGAACTGATTTTCCACCAATGAGCCAAAATGAGGTATCAAGGCTAAACATTATAAATTCACATAAAAACAATGTTAGAGATATTCAAAACACGACCTTAATCAGATTTTGGAGCTTAACCTATCCAATATAACATGAATTTGACAAAAATCCCCCGACTTACAAGAAGAGAAATCAATTTAGGCAAACCCGATAAAGGCCTCCTAGCCTAAGGGGAAATCTATACTTAGACTCAAATTTGCATAGGGATTTTAAGACCATTACTAACACAAAAACATCCATTTTTGTCTAAAAATGTGGAGAACAAAAATAGGGCAACACATTGTCTGATCTTTATCTATTGCCCAATTAAATCAACTCTGTAATATATGGAAATTCAATATGAATCAGAAATCAATTGTTTGACATCAATGAAAAAATAATAATTGATCTAATTCTTTCTACAATCTTGTATACCTCTAATCTCGGTATTCATCATCATCTCCATCAGTTGAGTAGCAATCTCCCTTTTGGGCATTGATGGCAACACTCTCAATTGATGATGGTAACACTATCAATCTCCCTTTTACATCTATGCTCAATATTTACTCCCTCTGAGCTATTTGATCTTGTTCTCCCTCTATGTTCATTCTCTCTTAACATCTTTATGCATCAATTATTCATTCCCCCTCTTTGACAACAATGCTAAAGGTTCATATTCCTGAAAACTTGTTCAGGCAGTGGATCATACCTTGCATGTACTGATAACTCATTGCATAAAAAATTACTTTACACAAATTTAGGCAACACCTAAAGTGTTAATACTAGCATAAACTCACAAAAATAGATATTCCATTGAGTCCTAGAATTGATGCAGCATGTATCTTTCTCTAGTGAATGTTGGATAAGGGTAAGACCCCTAATTTACCTCGGAGATACTCAAAAACATCCTTCAGTAGTGGCTTAGTGAATAAATCTGCTAATTGCTCCTTTGAGTTCACATACTCCAACATTACATTCTTGTCTTGAACTCTCTCTCAAGTAATAATACTTGATAGAAATCGTCTTGGTCTTGGAATGCATTACCATATTCTTTGATATATTTATAGAACTTGTGTTATCGCAAAAAATAGTAACTGAATCGGTAATATCCTCTTGTATACCTTCTATTAGCTATTTAATCCATACAATGTTTGCACAATTCATAGCTTCATCAACATATTCAGCCTCGACAGTAGACTGTGATATAAAACTTTGTTTCTTACTCAACGATGTAACTAGTATTTCTCCTAAAAAGAAATCTCCTCCACTTGTACTTTTTCTATCATCAATGCTTCTTGCCAAATTAGGATCGGTGTACACCGTCAAGTCAAAATTTCCTCCTTTCTTGTATAGTAGACCAAAGTCGTCGTTTCCTTTTAGATATCTAAATATCCTTTTGACTCCAAACATGTGTGTTTCCTTTGGATCAGAAGAAAATCTTGCAACAATACCAACTGCATGAGCTATATCAGGCCTGTTGTGTAGAACATATTGTAACTTACCAATCATTGATCGGTAGAGTGTCTCATTCACTTCTTTTGATAACTTGCAACTAGTAACCATCGGTGTTCCATCCAGTCTTGAGTATTCTATCCCAAAAGTCTCTAGTGTCTCATTGATGTGCTTTGATTGTGTGATATAGATCCCATCATTTAATTTTTGAATCCGTTGTCCACAAAAGAATTTAATCTCTCCTATCAAGGACATCTCAAATTCCTTTCTCATCTCTTTAGCAAAAGATATGCATAATGTGTCATTGCCTCCAAAAATAATATCATCAACAAATATCTCAGCAATCAAAATCTTGTTAGTACTATCACATTTTAGATACACATTACTATTATCACTTGTTCTTTGAAATCCAATCTTGATTAGATATGTATGTAATGTTTCATAGCAAGCTCGGGGTGCTTGGTTCAAACCATATAGTGCTTTGTGCAATTTTCATACCATGTCCTTATTAGTATTCTTAACAATTCCTTCAGGCTGTTATATATAAAATTCTTCTTCAAGATTACCATTAAGAAATGCATACTTGACATCCATCTGATAGACTTTAAATCCTCTGTAATCCACATATGCTAGTAGAATTATAACTCCTAATCTAGCAACAAGTGCAAAAGTCTCACCATAATCAATTCCGTCTTCTTGTAGATCCCTATAGATGAGGAAGAGGTTGTTGAGAGATATTGCACAAGTAAGTTAAAACCATAGGATGGATGTTTCTATTATCACCGGTTCATTACATCCTAAGGATTTGATAGATTAGATTAGAGAGCTATAAAACTACTTTGAGCTTGAAGACCTCAGAGATCCACAGAGGGTTAGGTTAGCACTGACTAAGTTGAAGGGTCATGCTGCCTTATGGTGAAAGGAATTGCAAAAATATAGAGAGGAGCATGATGTAACAAAAATCACTAAATGGAAGGTAATGATTGTTAGGTTAAAAGCCACATTCATCCTTGAAGATTATGAATTAGAGTTGTTCAAGAATTTGCATAAATTGAGGCAGAAAGAAATGAGTGTGAAAGAATACACCAAGGGATTCTATAAGATGAATATCAGACTTGGTCACAAAAAAGTATGTAAGGAGAAGGTGGATATTTATGTTAATGGTATGAGATTTAATATTCAGGATGAGTTGAGTATGTTGAGGATTTCTACTATTGGGGATGGTTATCAGTATGCATTAAGGGCAGATGATAAGTTGAAGAGAAGACAAAGTAACCCTCAAGGATGAGAGAAGCAAGTTAGCAACAATGGAAAAGAGAAGAAAACCATTGAAGTTGAATCTGATAAGAGTGTTAGGAATAACAGTCCACCAACACAACTGAGGGGGGATGAATTGGTTGTGAGATAGATTATTAATTATTAAACTTTATAAACTAAAACTTCAAATCAAATGATAACATAGTAAATGCCAACACAATAGAACAATCCTTTGTTGTTGAGAAAACCCTGTTAAAGGTAAAACCCCGGTGAGAATTAGCACCCACAAATGATGTACTGAGAGTATAGTATCCCTGTTAGGAGATTATTGTAGCATTATAGTGCATATTCCCTATTAAAGGACATACCTTGTTAGGAGTGAAGGGTAACATCAGGCTCACTGCCCAGACACACTACCCAAAGAAGGTTAAAGCCACCCTCAAGGATTTACAATCCAAACAAGTGTATATAGGAAATATATAATCCAGTGAACTATTGGATAGCAACTGTCTTTGCTTGGTCAATTCTAATGAATTATAATAAACATATCCTTTTCTCTACATCCAACAATCAATCAAGCTTTGCAACTTCCACACTTATCTATCTCTTCATACACATACATACATCTTTTCAAAAGAAAATATCTCTCATAAATACCATATTAAAATTATTGATTAGGTCAACCAATTAAGATTTTCTAATATACACATAAATATTTAACCCCTTGCTAAGATACAGACGATACCTATAAAAAGTAAACATCAATTACAATAGATCATATATAATCCTAGATTTGTAATCCACACTCACAATCCATAATACACACTACATATATGAAGTCGACCCCAAATAGGTCTCCTCCATAATACATGCCACAACTGACATCATCAATAATCATACGACCTACGACCCAACAAAAAAATTCCTCAACATGTCTTCTGTCATCACTTAATCTCACATAACCTGGATCATCATCGCTTGTAAGATATCCCCAAAACGCAGAGACTCGCTTTGTTTAAACATCACTATCACAGTCTAGAAACCAGTCTTCACCAAAACATTTGTAATCATCCAATATGCAATATTAAGCCAAGCGACCTTAGAAATAAGACCATCATACATCCTTATACATTTCCCCATCTTCGCTCATTCTGATTCATCCGTATAGTATCTGTATACTTCTGTCAGTCATCATACAATAGTAACAACTAGTTTGTTCAACATCCAAAGAAACATATGTTGACATCAGTGACAAAACATGAATGCCAACAACATCAGTAGTAGCCAATTCCAACATCATCCAACAAAGAGAATACCTAGAAGAAGAAATGATATCAAGGAGTTCAAAGGTACTTGTTTCAAATGTGGTGGCATAGGACATAGGGCTTTTCAATGTTTTGAAGGATCTAATAAGAACTTGGGAAAAATGAATCTTATGGAACATTAGAAAGAAACTACTGATGAATTGGTGATAAATGAAGAAAAACCTGAGCTAGGAGAGTATCTTATGCTTAGGAGAGTTATGTTGAGTAAAAAGGAAGTTGAACCTTTACAAAGGAGGAATTTGTTTAGGACTATCTGCAAATCAGGAGGTAAATACTGTAAGGTTGTTATAGACAGTGGTAGTACTAACACCTTGGTATCAAAAGAGATGGTTTAGAAGATGGATTGAATAGGCTTAAACATCCTTGTCCTTATGGGATAGGTTGGTTTTCAGATGATCACATGATGGGGATGAAAGATAAATATTTGGTTAATTTCAATATTGGACCTTATAGAGATGAGGTGTTATGTGATGTGGTGTTTATGAGTGTTTGTCATTTTCTATTGGGAAGACCTTGGAAATTTGATAGAGGAGATATTCATGATTGCAGAAGAAATTTGGTCACAATAGAGAAGGATGGACATAAGTTTACTCTAGTTCCTTTAAAGGAAGCTGAAGGGATAATTCCAAGGAATCTCAGTATGGTGAAGAGTTATTGTTCAGAGAAGTAGACTACAAAGGTTAGTATGGATCAAAAGAAGGATCTTGAAGGTAAATCTGATAAAGGCAAGTTGGTATCTGATTTTAAGAAGGGTGAAGTGGAGCAGCATAAGACCTTGGTTGCTGAATAGATGAAGGTTTATAACAGAGGTAGATCAATTATGCAAAAGGGAAGAGGTAGTAATTTGAGCTCTATTGTTCATAGTAGATATGTGTTGGCTAATAGATTTATTTCTTATGATGTGACCAATATTTAACTCTATTTCCCCTTGGTTTTGAGTACAAATGTTTAGCAACAATTGGGTAAATTACTAATAATTTCCCTCTGAATTTTTAGAAGGTACAAATCCCTTAATAGATATTCATTGAATCAAACTAAACTAAATATTTGAACATACTTTTGACTAGAAAGTATAAAGGAATTAACTAATATGCATCCCATCAACATGCAATGAATACGCCATGTAGATTAAGTTTTAAAAATAAAGATTCTACAGATCCATATACAGAAAATGAATTATCTTTCAGCAAATCACTAATGAATCATTGTCCAATACACTAAGTATACGAACAGATGCAAACTAAAGCAAGATAATTCCAACTAGTTGAAATAAAATTCACACAACTCTATTCCAAATTCTTCAAAAAACAAATATTTTGAAGCCAACAAAAGTATTATCTACTTTCGTTCAAAGGTTCAAAGTTTCTTCAGAAAACATCATGAAAAAATCAAGCATATTGTCTGTCTAATTATCCAAAAATTGAACCTTGTGTTGATATTATGATCAATCATATATAGCCTTCACATAACCCGAGATTAAACTTCGGGGATCAAAATTAAACTTGAGTTTTTGAAAACATGGGAAAATAACTATTTTAAACTTTAACTATTAAAGAAAAACTACCCCTAAATATTTTTATCCTATATTTAAAAGGAAATCGTTCCAAATTATTCATGGTACAGAAGTTTATGCTGATCCTATTTCTTGAGTCAGCTATGCTAGCAAGAAATGAATCACTTTCCACTCCTTGTAAAGATTAATGAACTCCTGAATCACCAAGACATTTGGGACGTTGACATGGGCCATTCACTGTCTCGAGACTTCTTGACTTCCTGTTCTCACTTAACCTCCTTGATTCTCTCTGCTCGCGCCAATAGATGTCCTAAGCACATAGAGAAAGGCTTCCATTTATGCAAGTTTACTAAAATCCTCAACCGCCAACATTTTTTCTTCTTTTACCTTCTCCACTTCTTGTAACACCTTTAGTGCAGAATCTTCATCTTTCTTTACATTACCATTTTCATCCTACACAACACATGATTGCATCTCAATTTTAAACTAGGTCCAGAATATGGCGAGTGTTAGAGAGAGCAGGTGAGAGATCTTGCAGATTCAAAATTTGAATTTTGCATCGGGCGGGAACTCTTCCCAAGCTTTCGCATAGTCTTCTGATGGGGGAAAGGATAACATGGAGGCCACTGGGCAGTCAGACAAACCCCCTAATTCTATGTTGGGTGTTTCACTAATCCCTCAGGACCCGAGAGGGGGTCCCATCCAGGGAGATGCTCGTGATTCAAGTGCGGGCTTTTAGGAAAAAAATTGTCTTTTTTATTCAGAATCAAACCTTCCGGTAAGTCTTCCCCGCCTAAAGTAAAAAATATCTCTGATCTGGTGACTGGTAGATTTTCTATCTCTATCCTGGATATGGTTATAGATCATAATATAGCTTTAATGGTGAACTTCCTGGTTGGGAAGTTTTTATTACCTAGATCCAATATAGAGGTGGTTAGAGCTTATGCTGTAAGGAAGTGGGTTTTAAAAGTTCAGGTGCATATTACCCCTATGACTAAGGATTTTCTCTCTTTCTCATTTTCCTGTGAAGAAGATAAAGCTAGGATCCTATGTGGGGGGGGGGGGGGGGGCCTTNGGGGGGGGGTCCTTCGATGGTTGGAAAAATTTCTTTAGTCCTTCAAAAATGGTACCCAAACATGATTCTGAATGATGAATAATTCCTATCTCAAGTTCCTGTATGGATCAAGCTTCCAGGCCTACCTATGGAATATTGGGTAGAATATATATTATAATGGATAACTGGTTATTTTAGTGAACTCCTTTCCATTGACCTAGTGACAGCCTCAAGGAGAAGGCTCACTCATGCTAGAATCCGTGTGGGCATAGTCCATAATGCAGACATGCTTGACTCTATTGAAATTATATCAAAATTGGGAAAATGGGATCAACAGGTGGAATATGAATCTGTCTCTTTTCTTGTTTTCACTGTAAAGAGGGCCATTGGGCCAAGAGCTGCCCCTCCAAGCCACTTAAAGAGAAGAAAACATACAAGCCAAAAATAGAAAAATATGGTAGGCGAAAGAGCAAAATGAAACAGACAAATCTGCCAAATCTGTGAAAGGAATAACCAATGAAGGATATGAAAACCCAAAAAGAGGGGATGGTTCTCCTAAAACTAAACCACATGAACATAACACCATAGAATACAAAACGCAGGAGAATTCTAACTCAAAAGAAGATGATCCCATATTATAGATTGTGCTTGACTCTTTTGATAATGGTAATGAAGGTGATAACACTTATTCCTTTGAAGATAACAACTAGGCTGAAGAAGGAGAGATTCAAGATTCAAGTGAAGAGGATGGTGACTCTATATCTAGCTTTGAGGGGGACAAAGACTCCTTCTAGGAAGCCCAACATTGGAATATTCTGGATCCTAGCCTATCTAATCTATATCAGAATATTGTGGCTTTGGTGAAGAGTACTTAGCCTGTCTCGGATAAATGAAGAGATGTAATAGAAATAAACAAGGATTTGGGAAATGAGATTAGGGATTTGAATGGGACCTCTTCCCCAAAATCAGAGCACAAAAAACCCAAAGACAAAAAGAATAAGGTCATCCTAGAAACTCCAAAGAATACCAAATCTTCAATTAGACTATTAGAAGATGTTGGGAATATTCCATCACCTCTGGGTTGAAACTCAAACTCTAAGAAGAGAAGTACGAAAGCTAACAAAAATATAGCAGGTGGAACATAAAAAACCCTCAATGAGGTGTGCTCTCTAAAGAAGAAATTAATGTAATATCCTGGAATATAAGAGGGTTGAATAACTCTCATAAGAAAGACATTATTAGGAATATGATAAGAGATCATAATCTAGACATTTTCCTTATTCAATAAACTAAGATGACTAAAGACAAGGTTGAGTTGATTATGTTTTTTAAGAATGGAGGGGTTCATGGTGATAGTTTAGAAGGTGTGTCTGGTGGAATTTCTACCTTCTGGAACGTTAATGTCATTAGAGGTGATGTCATTGTCTAGAAAAATAAAATGGCCTATATTAGATTTTAGCATATTAAAGATGACACGTCTTGGGTGCTTACTAACATCTATGCCCCAAATAATTTGAAGGGGCGAAGTAAATTTTGGAAAAGATTGGTAGTGGTTAGATCCAATTTCAAAAATGATAGTTGGTTAATAATGGGAGACTTTAATACCCCTCTAAAGGAACATGAAAAATATAGTGGATTTCCTTCTCAACTGGAGAGCAGAATGGACCTGATGGACTTCATCAACTCTCAATCCCTCCATGATTTTAATCTTTAGGGTGTTGAGTACACTTGGACTAATCGAAGATGTGATTAAGATCTAACTCAAGTTCGTCTAGATAGAGCTTTGATTTCCAATGACATGTATTTTCACTACTTCTGCTCTTTGTCAGCCCATTCCAGAGTTGGGTCGAATCACTGTCGTATTTGTTTCTTAGCTGATTATATTAAAGGTAAAAGACATTTCCCTTTTAGATTTGAGAAGATGTGGACTATGCATCCTGATTTGGAAAATAAAATAGAAGAATTGTGGTAGATTCATGTGGATGGGACTACTATATTTAGAGTGGTCAAGAAACTTAAACATATCAAGGATTTTATTAGGAATTGGAATAAGGAGTGTTTTAGCGACATATTCTCTTCCAAAGATTCCATCTAAGATGATCTTAAAAAAATTCAAGATCAAATTTAAGTTGATGGTTACAATACTATCTCTATCTCATATGAAAATGAAATTCTTAAGAGGTGCCATGGTATTATTGCTAAGGAAGAGACCTTTTGGAAACAAAGATCCCACTCACTCTGGCTGTCTGAAGGGGATAGGAATACTAGATATTTCCACATGACAACTATGCAACATAAAGTTGCAAATAGAATATCAAAACTAAAGGTGAATAATGACACTATTGTAGAGGAGAACGATATAAGGCAGGAGACAAAAAGCTATTTTGCTGATCTTCTCTCTTAAGACCTCAATCTGAACAAGGATACTCAAGAAGAATTTCTTTAATGTATTCCTCCTCTTATCAATGAAGACTGAAATTCTTCCGTTTGGGCCATTCCCTCAGGGGATGAAGTTAAGAAAGATGTCTTTTCTTTCGAAGGAAACAAGACTCCAGATCTGGATTGTTTCCCTATATTTTTCTTTCAGATGTATTGGTCCATAGTGGGTAAAGATGTTACCTTGGATGTCAAGGAGTTCTTTGGGGATAAAATTATTTTAAAGGAGATTAATGGTACTTTTTTGGCCCTCATACCCAAAGTTGTGGGTGTTGATTCTTTGGATCTAGTCCGTCCTATCAGTGTCTGTAATTCTTTTTATAAAATCATCTCTAAGATCCTCACCTCTATGATTCTTACTTTTCTGCCATCCACCATATCTCCTCAACAAAATGGTTTTGTGTCTGGGAGACAAATCCTCGACTCCATCATCACTGTCCATGAAAATATCCATTCCTTATCTATGGCTAAAAATAGGGCTTTATCCTCAAGATGGATCTTTCTAAAGCTTATGATAGAGTTGACTGGAATTTTATACAGAAAATCCTTTTGGCTTTTGGTTTCAATAAGAGAAGTGTGCGGCTGGTAATACAATTGGTTTCCTTGGATACTTTCTTAGTTTCAATCAATGGTACTCCCTCTGCTTTCTTCAAATCCTCTAGGGGTCTAAGACAAGGGGACCCGCTGTCTCCTGCTATTTTTTGTAATTTTGGTGGAATGTCTGGGAAGATATATCTCTAATCTAGTGAACATTGGTTCTTTCAAAGGGCTTCATGCTTTTTCCTCTTCCCATATCTTCTCTCATCAACAATTTGTTGATGATTCGATTATCTTGGGGGAGACAACTATAAAGGAAGCAACGAATCTTAAGGAAACCCTCAATAAGTATGTGTGTGATCAAAATGACACACTTCTATAAATCATTACACTTGAGAGAATCCATGAAGAAGGAAGTCTCAAGAAGTGGCTTATAGCTTCCTATCTATGACGTGCAAGAATCTAAGACAGTGTGAATGGTGGCTCTCAAATGAACCTTAAGAAAAAAACCCTTGCAAGGTGCACCATAGAATGGAAGATTCAAATGATGATGCAAATGAGAGATAATCTAAGATGAAATGGAAGAACTAAGTTATGATGCAAATGAAAGAACAAGGAAAGCAAAGCTAATCTAGAAAGATTACAATACCTCATAGTTAAGCTATGTGATTTAATCTAAATACAATAAGGAAATACTAATCTAGAATTCAAGAGTGCTCAAGAATGCTCTAAAAATGCAAGTAAACAAAGTGATAACATAACAATAACACGAGTGAGTAATCTATCATCCTTTTTTCAAAAGTGAGGAGAGAGCCTCCTTTTAAAGAGCAATGAACGGTAGAGATTAAGAGGAAAAATCCAAGGGTGGAGAAAAATTCTCATTTTGACTTTGGTGTACAAGATTCTCAAGAGGCAAAATCAATGGACATGGTTAAGAGGAAAAAAGACGTGTGGAAGAGATTAAGAGGGAAAAGGAGATTCCACTCATCTTGGAAAGTGTGAACTCAATGTGTAGACAAAAGGTCTTTTTATTTTTGTTTTAAATTAGGAAATTCCTTTTTTCATGTGCACACATAGGATGAGGTGGATTTTATTATTTAATAAAATATTTTTCATTTAATTAAAAGGAAGTATGTTCTGTTGATTAAATAAAGCTTAGGATAAAGTGGTCAAACTTTAGGATATAATCAAATAAAATATTAGGTGGTGAATTGATCAAGAAAATAAGAGATTAAATAAATATGAAAAATTGATTAAGCACAAGATGTAGTCTAGTATTTAAATTTTAATGTTTAGAAAGGGGCTCATAGTCTACTAGACCATTTTTGGGTGATTACAATATGGATCAACAATAGGCCAGCTTATCAATTGGGCCAAATGTAGTGTTTACTTTATCAACACTCTTGATAATAGACAAATGAAGATCATTAAAATATTGGGATGTCAAATTTCTACTCTTCCTTCAACATACTTGGGTCTTCCTCTCTGTATCAACCCCCTGGATTCCTTTTGGAGCTCTTTAGTGGACAAGTTCAAAAAAAGTTAGCTGGCTGGAAAGGCACCCTCCTAAGTCAAGTTGGGAAAGTTCAAATTTTCAAAAGCTCTATACAGATTATTCCTATCTATTCTCTAAGCCTCTTTAAGATCCCAGGAAAGTATGCTAATGCTATTGAAAAAATCAAAAGAAATTTTATGTGGACTGGAGCTGAGGAAAAAAAGAGAATGTCTCTTATTGCCTGGGAAAATGTTTGTAGGCCAAAAAATAGGGGAGGATTGGGTCTTACTCTCAAAACAAATATGGAGAATCTATCATTCTAATGGTGAATGGAATCACATATGGAGAAATAAGTATTCTAAAAATTTCCCAACTCTAGGCAGATTTATAAACTCTGATGTTGTACCCAATGGATCACACATATGGAAGAATACAACCACCAACATAAATCTTATGATTAAGGGTACTGAATGGAAGGTTGGGAATGGCGAGAGATTAAGGTTATGGGAAGACCATTGGCTTGGTGATGTTCCTCTCATTAACCACCATAATTGGGTTCCTTATGCCTTGGAATACAAAACAAAGTTTGGTCATTATGTTGCTGATTATTGGGATACAGATAAGTGCAGGGACGTAGATGTTATTATCTCCAATTTGATTCAGCTCAAAAGACATTTGTTTTCTATGATTCTTAATGAAGAATAAGATAATATGATATAGAAGATGAATTCTAAAGGATGTTTTACCACTTCCTCCATGATCAATATGATGTATGAAAGGCAGGAAGGGCCCCCATGGTGGTCCAATCCTTGGATTAAAGGTTTTACCCCTAAGATTAACATGTTCTTTTGGATATTATTATAGAATAAGATCCTAACTATTGACAACTTGAAATGTAGAGGCTTAAGTATTCTTAATCGATGTTCTCTATGCTGCCAGGAGGAAGAGACGGTGGAACACATTTCCATCTACTGTCCCTTTGTTGTCTATTTGTGGTCCAGTCTATTGGACATGTTTAATATGGAATGGGTTTTCCCTAAGGAAATTCAAACCTTCTACTCTTCTTGGAAATGCCCTTCAAAAAACCCCTCTATAAAAGCTCTTTGGATAATCTCTATGCCTCATTTGTTGTGGGGAATATGTGGTGCAAGGCACCTAGGACTTGAGTTTTCTTGGTTTGTTTTAAAATGTAATAAGGGAGGTGTATAAACATCCTACTAGTTTGTAATGCTCCATCTTGTGTGGACATGGATCTTATTGGTACATTTATAAACCATAAGTCCTTAGTTCACTGGACTGTCTCTTGTATTTTTATGCAATAATATGTTTTAAGGTTGTAGAAGTGTTTTAAGGGTCATGTTTGACCATTTTATGTCTTTGGTAGAGATTTAGAGTCATTTCCCACTTGGTGGGATGCCTAAATGGTAGTGTTGTTAGTTTTGTCAAAAAGTTGTCATTTTTGAAAATGTTGTCAATGCAACTTTTCAAAATGTTGCTCACTATGTTGCAAATCATTTCCAAATGGTTACAACCACATTGGGATCAGTTGGATTAGTTGGGGGAATGTTTTTAAGTTGTAAGAAACTTGTCCAATCGATTAGATTAGGACATGAGACTTCTAAAGTATATTTGATGAATAAAAATCCACATTTTCTGAGAATAGTCACAATGTACAAACATCAAACGATTGGATATTCAATATAATTGGTGTTTTCATGTTGCTTGGTGAGTTATGAATTCAATACAAGTTATTTGATTTGATTTGGTGTTGACTGGAGTTAGAGCAATTTCTTCCTCTGCGGGTCTGAAACTCTCAATATTCTGGTCTGTAGCATAGGTGAGGCTCTAAGTCATGACTTCACTAGTAGAATTCAATGTCCCTTGGTGAAACAGGAGTTAAGCCAATTTCCTTTGATAATCCTAAGATTTAGAAGTTGGGGAGTACATTCGAGGCTTCTATGTTGATGCCCTAGGTTGAATATCCTGAATGTATTCAACCAGTCATGAAGAAACCCGTGAGAAACAACATTTAAAGGGTGTTATGAGCCCAAGTTCTTGATTGTTTCTCACTAATTGAAACTTAAGGAAGGTATCCAAATGACTGCATCGACCTTATGCACCCATCCTTATGCCATTCCATTGAACCCTTTCCTAATCTGATTAGTTAGACCAGGGAGTTTTGTGACAGTTTTGGGGATGCTGGAGTAGGAGTCAGTGTTTGTCTCTTTGGAGTTTGTAAGTGTGATGTTAGAGGATTCTAAAACTATATTAAACAGTATTGGTCCCATATGCCTTGTTTAGATTGGAGGAAAATGCCATTGTTGTAGTCCTAATAGGAATTAGGAAAAAATCTGAGCATTACATGTTTACAAGACTGTAGAATCTAGTTGACTGTGGAAAGTGGAGCCTTAAGGGTCTATAGCAAGTTTATAACCCTTAGTGGAAGTCTTTGATCGATGCAAGATAGTAGCCCATTGTTGTGCCTTGGTAAAGGAGTGTCTCTGGGAAATCTGTAAACTTGGGGAATTGGAGGAGGATCAGTTGGAAGGAAACACCTTGTGTAGAAGGGATTCAAAAACTTGTTCAAGGGAGGAGTTTAAACTAATATATTGTGGGATTAGAATAATTGGAGAACATTATCCAATTAGTAGAAGTGGGTAGGCTAACCTACACTTCTTATTGTGTGCACTCTGCACCAAGTGCTCTCAAAGCAGTAAGACTCTGTTTGGGAAGAAAATAGATATACACTATGTCTAAAGTAGATGATAGAGATAAGGAGATCTCTCTGAGGATCACCAATGTTGAGTTAGCGAAGATTGTGAAAGAGTAGATGGCTGAAAGCAAGGCAGTCAGAGAGGAAAACATAACCATGAAGAGTGAACTAGAAAGTTGAAAGGAAAAGTAAGCAGATGAGAGAATGAAGAGTCAGAGGGAGAAGAAGAAGAGGATGAGAGACATCCTGAACATGATCTAGTACTTGAAGATTAAAGGGCCATACTTGCAGCCCTAGAAAGAGTGGGAAAGAAAGATAAAGGGGATCTACCTATGTTTCATGGAAAACTAGATCTGGATGAGTGCATGGATTGGATAGAGGGTATTGAAAGTCATTTTGAGTGTGAAGACACACCTGCCAATCAAAAAGTGAAGATAGCCAAATCAAGATTGAAAGGACCAGCTTTGAGTTGGTGGAACTTTCTCCAAAATGAGAGAGTTTAAGAAGACAAGAAACCCATCACCACATGGAAGACGATGGTGACTGAAATCGAGAAGCAATTTGTCTCTGAGGACTACGAGGTAATGCTTAATAAGAAACTACAAAATCTCACGCAAAAAGACCTAGATAAAAGTACCTATACCCAATAATTTCATAATTTAACTCTCAAGGCGAATATATATTAAAGTGAGAAGCAAAAACTTGCAAGGTACATTAATGGTCTTAAGTATAGCATTTAATATAAACTCACATTGATTGCCATGGAGTCTGTCCATAAATGTTTTCAGATTGACCTCAAGATTGAAGAGAAGAAAAGGAGAAAAGGTGAAAAAAACAACAAAGGAAGAGGAAATACTTTTAGGGGAAGGGGAATATTCAATCCAAGAGGATCCTTTCTTAGAAACCAAGGAGAAACCAACAGTCAGAATAATGAGAATGAAAACAACAATAGAGGTGCTTTTAGAGGAAGAAGGTGAAACAACAGAGGAAGATTTGGGGGAAGGGGATCCACTGTCTTCACTGGAAGCTATTTTTCTTGCAATCAAGTTTGTCATCAGTCATTTAGGTGTCCAGAGAAGGCAGGGGAAAACAATCAAGGAGATAGGAAAGTGGAGTTAAATCATGATGAAGACTGTCAAAGTATCACCTCCTACCACACTGCCAATTCTTCTAAGCATGTTGGTCCAGAGAGTAGAGAGTGTCTGATGTTCAATAGGTCACTCTTGATGTCACTTAGCAAGGAGCCTCCTCAAAGAAGGTCAATCTTCAAGACCACATGCAAGATTAAGAACAAGGTATGCAAAGTAATTGTAGATTCTGGTTCCACTAAGAATTTAGATTCAATTGAAATGGTAACTAAGCTTGGTTTGAAAAGGATACCACACCCCACACCTTATAAAGTCTCTTGGTTAAGTAAAGAACAACAAGCTATAATTAGTGAGCAATGCTGGGTTGCTTTTCAAATAGGGGAGTACAAGGATAAAGTAGTGTGTGATATCGTTGATATGGATGGTTGACATCTCCTTCTAGGGAGACCATGGAAATATGACACAAATTCCCAATATAATGGTAAGTCAAATGTATTCACCTTAACTAAGGATGAGGAAACTTACACAATGACACCTTTGATACAAGACCCTAAGGACAAGGGATTGACTAATAGTGTCATGATGGTGGGAGAGAAATAATTCCTAAAAGGTCTTAAGGAGGATAAGGTACCATGTTTTGCTATTGTAGTTAAGCCTAAGGAGAGTGTCCCAAGAAAAGAGAAACCATGTCATGTGGCCCTAAGAAGTGTTGGTCCAAAGGAGGTTGCTTATTTGTTAGATAAGTATAAGGGTATTATAGAAGACAGTAGTAATGAGTCCTTACCACCCAAGAGGGAAATCAATCATTGTATTGACTTAATACCAGTGGATACACTACCTAACAAGGCTGCTTATAAACTTACACCAGAACAAAATGCAGAGGTTGCTAGACAAATACAAGGAATCTCAGAGAAGGGATTCATAAGAAAGAGTATCAACCCTTATTCTCTACCAGCAGTACTTACACCTAAGAAGGAGGGTACTTGTAGGTTGTGTACTGACTCTAGGGCTATAAACAAGATCACCATTAGATATAGGTTCCCAATGCCAAGAATGGAGGACCTTATGGATTGTTTAGGTGGGGCTACACTATTCCAAAATTGATTTAAAAAGTGGTTATCACTAGATAAGGATTAGAGAGGGGGATGAATGTAATTCAACATTCAAGACTAATGAAGGATTATTTGAGTGGGTATTCATTCCATTTGGTTTATCCAATTCCCCACGCACTTTTATGCGTTTGATGAATGAAGTTTTGCAACCTTTTCTTCATAAATTTGTTGTTGTTGTTTATTTGGATGAAATCCTGATTTTTAGTAACAGTAGGGAAACACATCTACATCATATTGATTTGGTCCTTAAAAGGCTTCATGAAGAAGGTTTGAAGATTAACATTGACAAGTGTTCCTTCTTGCAGGACGAGTTAGTGTTTTTGGGATTTGTAATATCCAAGGGCAGTTTGAAAATGGATCCAACAAAGGTTGAAGCTATCCCAAATTGGCCACCACCTACTTCAGCATCAGAGGTAAAAAGTTTCCATGGTTTATGCAGTTTTTATAGAAAGTTTATCAGAGATTTTAGTGGTGTTTATGCCCCTATACTTAATACAATTAAAGGGGGAAGAAAGTGTGTCTTTGTGTGGACCAAAGAAGCTAATGATTCTTTTTAACTTCTAAAGAATAAGATTGGAAAAAAACCAGTCCTAGTACTCCCTAATTTTCATAAGGTTTTTGTGATGGAGTGTGATGCAAGCAATAAGGCTATAGAGGGTGTACTTAGTCAGGATGGAAGACCAGTTGCTTTCTTCAGTGAAAAACTGAATGAAGCCAAACAAATGTACTCCACATATGACCTTGAATTGTATGCTATGGTCCAATCTTTGAGAAAATGACATCATTATTTGTTGTCTCAAGAATTCTTTGTGTATACTGATAATCAGGCTCTTATCCTTTTCAATAGGAAAGAGAAACTACACCATAGGCATGTTAAATGGATGGAGTTTTACAATCATATACTTTCACTATCAAGCACAAAAAGGGTAAAACTAATAAGGTTGTTGATGCTTTAAGTAGGAGAACTTTAACCATTCAAAATATACAGTTGGATAGTGCAGGGATCTCAGCCATGAAGGACTTATATGCAGATGATGATGACTTAAAGGAGATTTACAAGGTTTGTGTGGACATGTCTAAAAGGTATCACACTGAATTTTCTGATTTTCTGATTCAAGATGGTTTTTTGTTTAAAGGAGGATTACTTTGTGTTCCTAAAAGTTCCATGAGGGAGAATATTGTCAAGGAGAAGCATTGTGGCAGTCTTGCAGGACATTTCAGGATGAATATGACATTGGAGTTGGTTAGAAGGTTCTACTTTTGGCCAAAGTTGCAGAGTGATGTTAGGAGGTTTGTGGAAACATGTTTGGTGTGTCAGAGATCTAAGGGTCATACATCAAATGCAAGGTTCTATACTCCACTTCCTATCCCATCAAAGCCTTGGGATTCCATTAGCATGGACTTTGTACTTGGACTTCCCAAGACAAAGGCTGGTCATGAAAATGTTTTTGTTTTTGTAGATAGATTCTCCAAAATGGTCCACTTGATTCCATGTAGGGCTACACATGATGTCTCCTATGTTGTAGGGTTGTTTTTCATGGAAGTTGTGAGGTTACATGGTTTACCAATGTCCATTATCTCTGATAGAGATCCTAAGTTTCTTGGTCACTTCTGAAGAACCCTATGGAAGAAGTTAGGGACTAATGTTTGTTTATCATCAGCCTATCATCCTCAGTCTAATGGACAGACTGAGGTGATTAATAGATCCCTTGGCAACTTATTAAGATGTCTAACCCAAGAACATGGCACAAGTTGGGACTGCATCATTGCACAAGATGAATTCTCCTACAATGATTCAGTTAATAGGAGTAGAAGGAAGAATCCTTTCCAAATTGTTTATGGTGTGCACCCAAGAGGTATCTTGGAACTCAAGGATGTTAGTGACATGGAAAAACCCAGTGCTCTTGCTGAAGATTTTGTGACAGTCATGAAAGCAATTCATAAGCAAGTTCAGTCTAAACTTAAACATTCTTCCCTTAAGTATAAGGAACATGCTGATAAAAGGAGAAGGGAGTTACACTTCAATGTTGGTGACTTTTTTATGGTCCATTTGAGGAAGGAGAGGATGCCTAAAGAGAAATATACTAAACTGATGGTGAAGAAGATTGGTCCCTTCGAGATCCTTAAGAAATGTGGATCCAATGCTTATCATATTTATTTGCCTTCTCATATCCATTTATCACCCATTTTTAATATTTCTGACCTCTATGCTTATAAAGGTATTGCAGATGATATGTTTGTTGCAGGTGCCTCAAGCTCTCAGCATGCAGAGTTGTTGAAAGATCTACCACAGTCTGATTCCTTGGAGATTAACTGCATTTTAGATACAAGGATTTCTAAACAAACTAGGAGGAAGATATATTATGAATACCTGGTTCAGTGGAAAGGTAAACCTCTAGAGGATGCCACTTGGATGTCCAAAGAGGCTATTGAGAAGATTGGTTTCATATTTTCTTCTCTGTAACTCAAAGGGACTTGAGTTTTCGGTCATGGGCAGCAAGGTGCAGGGCACCTAGGACTTGAGTTTTCTTGGTTTGTTTTAAAATGTAATAAGAGACATGTCTAACCATCCTATTAGTTTTTAATGGTCTATCTTGTGTGGACAAGGATCTTATTGGTACATTTATAAACCACAGGTCCTTAGTTCACTGGACCGTCTCTAGTGTTTTTATGCAATAATATGTTTTAAGGTTGTAGAAGTGTTTTAAGGGTAATGTTTGACCATTTTATGTTTTTGGTAGATGTTTAGAGTCATTTCCCACTTGGTGGGATGCTTAAATGGTAGTGTTGTTAGTTTTGTCAAAAAGTTGTCATTTTTTAAAATGTTGTCAATGCAACTTTTCAAAATGTTGCTCACTATGTTGCAAATCATTTCCAAATGGTTGCAACCACATTGGGATCAGTTGGATCAGTTGGGGGAAGGTTTATATGTTGTAAGCAACTTTTCCAATCGATTAGATTGGGACAAGAGACTTCTGAAGCAAATTTGATGAATACAAATCCACATTTTCTGAGAACAATCACAGTGTACGAACAAAAAACGATTAGATCTTCAATCTAATTTCTATTTTCATGTTTCTTGGTGAGTATTGAATTCAATGCAAGTGATTTGAATCGATTTGGTGTTGATTGGAGTTAGTTAGAGCAATTTCTTCAACCGCGGGTCTGAAACTCTCAATATTCTGGTCTGTAGCATAGTTGAGGCTCTAACTCATGATTTCACCAGTAGAATTCAATGTCGCTTGGTGAAACATGAGTTAAGCCAATGTCCTTTGATAATCCCAAGACTCAGAAGTGGGGGACTACATTCGAGGCTTCTATGTTGATGCCTTAGGTTTAATATCTTGAATGTATTCAACCAATCACGAAGAAACCCATCTGCAACAACATTTAAAGGGTGTTATGGGCCCAAGCTCGTGATTGTTTCTAAATAATTGAAACCTAAGGAAGGTCTCCAAATAACTGCATTGACCTTATGCACCCATTCTTATGCCATCCCATTGAACCCTTTCCTAATCTGATCAGTTAGACTAGGGAGTTTTGTGACAGTATTGGGGATTCTGGAGTAGGAGTCAGTGTTTGTCACTTTGGATTTTGTAAGTCTGATGTTAGAGGATTCTAAAACCATATCAAACATTATTGGTCCCATATGCCTTGTTTAGATTGGAGGAAAGTACCACTCTTGCAGTCCTAATAGGAATTAGGACAAAACATGAGAATTACATGTTTGCAAGACTGTAGAATCCAGTTGACTGTGGAAAGTGGAGCCTTAAGGGTCTACAACAAGTTTATAACCCTTAGTGGAAGTCTGTGATCAATGCAAGATAGTAGCCCATTGTTGTGACTTGGTAAAGAAGGAGTGTCTTTGGGAAATCTATAAACTTGGGGACTTGGAGGAGGATCAGTTGGAAGGAATCACCTTGTGTACAAGGGATTAAAAGACTTGTTCAAGGGAGGAGTTTAAACTAATCTATTGTGGGATTACAGGAATTGGAGAACATCATCCAATTAGTATAAGTGGGTAGGACAAACTACACTTCTTGTTGTGTGCAGTCTGCACCAATATGTAAGGAGAGGAATGATATAATTTTTAGGGATAAGTGTTCTCCTACACATGTTGTTTTCCAAAGAATTCAAAGAGCTATTCTTGAGAATATGTATATCATGGGAGACCTGAATGTGCCTACTATCAAGATGGATGAGGAAATTTTAGAAAATTTGAAGCTTAAAGGAAGATATAAGAAGAATAATATCACTACCAAAAGGGAAGAATTCGTTTGGAAAGTTCCCCTTAAGGGATGGATGAAAATAAATTTTTATGGGGCCTCTAAAGGTAACCCAGGGCCTGCAAGTTATGGTGCTATTCTAAGGGATGAGGAAGGAAATTGTATTGAGATTGTTTTTGTTCCTTTAGGGACTCAAACTAATCATAAGGTAGAAGCTATGGCGGCTTAGCAAGGTCTTCTCCTTGCTAAGAAATTAGAATACAATAATCTATGGGTTGAAGGGGACTCGAATAATATTGTTAAATGCCTAAAAAAAAATGTGACCCCTCATGGACTATCAAAAATATTATTAAGGCCTCATGGGATATAATCGTTAATTTTGATAATTGTATTATTACTCATGGTTATAGATAGATAAATTGCATGGATGATTGGGCTACCAATGTGACAGTGACAAGCAATGATGTCAAGAAATGGAACAGAGAGGATGATTTTCTATATGTGGTGAAATCACTAATGTTTAGTGATAAAGTTCATAGCACACAATGTGTCAACATCATATCCCAGAAATGAATTATGAATTGACAAGGGTTATCAATATCCATTATTATTTAAACAGGGACCATAATATGAAGTGTTGTTTTATTATTATCACGCACACTTTGTGGGTTATTTTGACTATTTCTCTGTTGCCTAGCTTCTTACAACATTACTCTGATACAAAGATTCCTCAAAATTCTAGAGAGAAAAAAAACCTTCATCAAAGAGGATTTGATTGTGAAATGGGAGGGAACAAAAAATGAATGGAGTCGATCGCCTGCAAGGACCGGAGGAAAAAGGAAGAATTTGTTGGAGATTTACTTCTGGCAGCTAGATGATTGTATGTTTGTCATTGATGACAACATATAATATACAACAGTGTTCTGTATGTATTTATCAGAATGATGATATTAACCCTTGCGTGGTTATATTCATGTTGTAGACATGTTGATGCTTTGTTCATACACGCAAGATTAGGATTGATGTTTCAGTTAAGTTGTGTTAATCTATATTGGCAGTTACAATTTCTGGAGAGTATCTATTCAGAGCTGACGTATTTACCGTGTTTCTTAAGTTGCGCCTATCTTCAGGATACACGTGTGTATTTTCATGATTAGTTATGAGTTAACCATGTTTAGTTAAGAGCGCCTATCATGTTTCATCATGATAGTGTTGTTTGAGATAGTTTGGTGGAGCAAACTTTGTGAAGCGTCGTGTCTATTCAGTTTATATTGCGCGATTGTAATTATGCTTGCGTGGTTAGTCTAGCCGACAAGAATGTTATAAAGGGTTGCCTAACATGTCCCATGATCTCATACTTTGAGGAAGATACTTATAGTAGCTCATTCGTGAACGCTAAGTGTGAATGATAAGAAAAGTGACATAAAAAGTACAAAGAAGAATATCAGTTGTGTTTCATTCATCAAGGATCTATGTGAAGAAGCAGTGGAAGATTACAATACATTGGAACTGATCAAGACAGCAGGTCTACTCTACAGTTCATCATCAGATATAGTGCATATCTG
>MU226734.1:50918-100819 GCA_018584345.1 Thuja plicata
TGATGGATTACATCACAACTTACTAAGTGTTGGACAACTACTTGACAAAGGTTATCATTTGGAATTCAAAGACAACAAATGCATTATTAACAACAAAGAAGGAGACATGATTGCATCAGGCTCAAAAGCAAAAGGTAATGTTTTTTAGCTCAATTCAGATGTAAGTTGTTTTGTTGCAAAAGTGGATGACATTTGGTTATGGCACAAGAGACTATGTCATATCAATTTTGACAATATAGTAAAGATAAGCAATGTCAAGGAAGTTAGAGACCTTCCAAGTATTGCAAGACCAGTTGACACAATGTGTAGGGAATGTGTTATGAGAAAGCATGTAAGGAGATCTTTCAGAAGCAAGCATAACTCAGCTAAAAACAAATTAGACCTAGTGCATACAGATTTATGTGGTCCTACTCAAACAAGATCATACTACGGTGAAAGGTATTTCATTTTGTTTGTTGATGATTTTTCAAGAATGATGTGGGTTGCATTCTTAAAGGAGAAGTCTGAAGCCTTTGAGAAATTCAAAATATTCAAAGCTAAGGTTGAGAATGAATCTGGAATAAAACTAAAATGTCTAAGATCAGATAGAGGAGGAGAATTCACCTCTGACCAGTTTTATGAGTACTGGGAAGAACATGGGTTTAAAAGATAGTTGAGTGCTCCTAGAACCCCTCAATAGAATGGGATTGCAGAAAGAAGGAACATGATCATACTTGATATAACACGCACTATGATGATTGAAGGAAAAGTTGCACACACCTATTGGAGAGATGCAGTCAATACAATAGTGTATACTATCAACATAACACAACTAAGGCCAGGCGCAGATAAGACACCTTATGAACTTTGGTTTGGTAATGTACTTACAGTAAATACTTCAAAATCTTTGGCAGCAAGTGCTACATCAAGAGAGATGATGTTGTTGGTAAGTTTGATGCTAGAAGCGATGAAGGTATTTTCCTTGGTTACTCTACTAAAATAAAAGCATACAGATGATTTAATTTGAGATTAAAGAAGATAATTGAAAGTACTCATGTAAAGATTGATGAGAAGTTCATGTTTCAAGAGAGTTACTATGAATATGTACCTATGATTGAGGATGAACCCAGGCCTAGCAGTAAAGACACTGTTATTGAAGAAATATTTGATTGCATTGATGTATCATGTAATGAACCCAAATCAAGCATAGAAGTATCGCAGATTACAGATGAGGATATCACACCAAAAGTTCCAAAATTCACAACTAGATACCATTCAAAAGATGATATTATCGGAGATCAGAGCAGTAGTGTTTTAACTAGATCTAAAGAAATTTTTTTAACAGTGGATGAAGAGGTATGTTTACTTTCACAGATTGAACCTTTAAGTGTTGAAGATGCTTGCAAGGATTCCAATTGGAAGAAAGCAATGGAAGAAGAATTAGATCAAATAATAAAAAATGATACATGGGAATTGGTTCCTAGACCTAGTGACAAAAATGTGATTGGAACAAAGTGGGTCTTTAGGAATAAGATGAATGAAGATGGTACAATGGTCAGAAACAAAGAAAGAATTGTGTGTAAAGGATATGCATAGAGGGAAGGAATAGATTACACTGACACATTTGCCCCTGTGAGCAGACTAGAAGCCATTAAGTTATTCTTGGCCTATGCAACATTCAAAGACTTTAAAGTATACCAAATGGATGTCAAATCAACCTTTCTGAATGGTGACTTGAAGGAAGAAGTCTACATAGAACAACCTGAAGGATTTAATCTATCAGATAAACTAGATATGGTATGCAGACTGAAGAAAGCACTCTATGGACTTAAATAGGCCCCAAGAGCTTGGTATGAGAGACTAGATGGTTGTCTTACCAAGATTGGATTCAAGAAAGGAGCAGCAGATTGCAACTTATTCATAAGAGAGACACCTGATGGATTATTACTTGTTGCCATATATGTTGATGACATTATCTTTGGAGGTAATGATCAGCTTAGTGCAGAATTTGCAAAAGAAATGCAAAATGAATTTGAAATGAGCATGATTGTTCCTATAAAATATTTTTTGGGATTGAATGTAAAGCAGACAGATAAAAGAATATTTATAAATTAGTCTAAATATGTGAAGGAAATATTGAATACTTTCAAGATGGAATACTGTAAGCCAGTATGCACTCCAATGATTACAGGAAGCAAGCTTTCTAAAGAAGATGATTCCACAACAGTTGAAAAGACATTGTACAAGTCTATGATTGGAAAACTTATATATCAAACTCAATCTAGACCAGACATATCTAATGCAGTTGGAATTTTTGGTAGATTTGCAGCTGAACCTAAGTAGAATCACCTAATGACAATAACGAGAATATTCAGATATCTAAAGGGAACTATAGACTATAGTTTATGGTATCCTAAATCAGAGAATGTACAACTTCATGTATATACAAATGCAGATTGGGCAGGTTGTATTGATGACAACAAGAGTACTTCAGGAGGAGCGGTATTTCTTGGAGATAGGTTGGTTTCTTGGATAAGCAAGAAGCAGAATTGTATCTCTCAGTCAACAAAAAAAGTTGAATATGTTTCAACAACATTGAATTGTTCAACAATGGTTTGGATCAAGTAGATGGTTAAAGTTTTTGGTATTCAGGTTGATTATCCTATTGTTATTCATTGTGATAACACTAGCACTATCAACATGTCCAAGAACCCTGTGATGCACACAAAGACAAAACACATTAAGATCAAATACCATTTTCTTAGAGAAAAAGTTGCAGACAAAGAAGTAAAATTGGACTATGTGAGCACTAAAGAACAATTGGCAGATATTTTCACAAAGCCTTTATCAAAAGATACTTTTGAGTATCTCAGGGAGAAGTTGGGAGTAATTCCCTTTCCTGAGTCTGTTTAGATAAAGCAACAAGTACATCAGTCCATGGCGACTGATGAATGGTTGACTACTCTATTTATGGAGTAGTACCTGTGCCTAATTGTTTATGGCACCCTTTGCCATTGATGTCAAAGGGGGAGTATGTAGTAAGGGGGAGCATATACTCTGGGGGAGTATATAATCATGTAACATAAAAACACAGACATAGGAGCTGCAATAGTGTAGAGGAATCTGTGATGAGGTTATTAAGAAGATTGTAAAAATAAAGAGAACACCATGTGTTGAACATGTTTTTAATATCATATGTTGCCATCAATGTCAAAGGGGGAGATTGTTGGAGATTTACTTCTGGCAGCTAGATGATTGTATGTTTGTCACTGATGACAACATATAATATGCAACAGTGTTCTGTATGTACTGATCAGAATGATGAGATTAACCCTTGCGTGGTTATATTCATGTTATAGACATGTTTTTGATGCTTTGTTCATACACGCAACATCAAATTTGATGTTTCAGTTAAGCTGGGTTAATTTGTATTGGCATTTATAGTTTCTAGAGAGTATCTGTTTAGACCCTATGTATTTACCATGTTTCTTAAGTTGCATCTATCTTCAGTATATGTGTGTGTATATTCATGATTAGTTATGAGTTAATCATGTTCAGTTAAGAGCACCTATCATGTTTCATCAGGATCGTGTTGTTTGAGATAGTTTGGTGGAGCCAACATTGTGAAGTGTTGCGTCTATTCAGTTTATATTGCGCGGTTGTAATTATGCTTGCGTGGTTAGTCTAGCTGAAAAGGATGTTATGAAGAGTTTCCTAACAAGTCCCATGATCTCATACTTTGAGGAAGATATTTATAGTAGTTCATTCGTGAATGCTAAGTGTGAATGATAAGAAAAGTGACAGAAA
This sequence comes from Thuja plicata, assembly GCA_018584345.1. Classification (NCBI taxonomy): domain Eukaryota; kingdom Viridiplantae; phylum Streptophyta; class Pinopsida; order Cupressales; family Cupressaceae; genus Thuja; species Thuja plicata. The sequence continues at coordinate 54,705 of MU226734.1, forward strand.
ATGTACAGAGCATAATATCAGTTGTGTTTCATTCATCAAGGATCTATGTGAAGAAGCAGTGGAAGATTACAATACATTGGAACTGATCAAGATAGCAGGTCTACTCTATAGTTCATCATCAGATATAGTTCATATCTGTTCTACAGAAGGTTGTAGCCTTCACCATTGAAGCAGTGAGCTTTTGGACAGTGAGTCCTCACCCTTAACAGGGTTATTTGTAAAAGACTCCTAACAGGGTCAGACCCTTAACCAGGTCACTATAATTATTGCATTGTAAAGAACAACTCCTAATAGGGTTGCAAGATCTTTTAATAGGGATTATCATAAACAAGTATAGTTCATTGTGGGTGCTAATTCCCACCGGGTTTTTTACCATTTGGTTTCCCCGTAACCAAATTGTGGTGTTGGCTATTGTGTTATCTGAATGTGCATTTACTTTATTGTATTATGGAGTTAATAAGAGAAAAGAATTAAATTAACTGATAACTAATTCACCCCCCCTCTCAGTTATCCATTGGGACTATTCTAACAGAATTCTAGGACATTCTTGAGGAAGTATGTTTAATTGTGTACATGGAGAGGCTGCATGGTAAGGATTCTTCCATTACCAAATATTTTTTGAAACAATGGAAGAAGGATAGCTTGACTATGGGGAATTAGACTATTAATGTTGATGAAGCCCTCATCTCTGAGATTACTAGTCTTCCATGTGATGGAAGTAAGTTCTATAGGGAGCGCAATCTGACAAAGGGAGTTGTCAAGAATTTTCCTAAGATCGACAAGGAGAAAAGGAAACTGGTAAAGTCTACTAATACCTATTACTCTCAAAAAAAAATGGAGAACCCTTGGAGAAAAGTTCTTTAAGCTATTATGAATTATATTACTCTGGGCAGAAGATACACTAGGGCTTATGGTTATCATTTCATTCATTTTAACCATTTCCGTCATGAGGATAAAATTTATCTACCATATTATTTAATCTATTCCATGAATGATACCTTGAAAGAAAATAAGGAAAACCGACAAGGAGATCATTCTATGCACTAGGGTATGATGGTGCTCATTTATGAACACCTCAAGGCCAAGCAGACTGATCATCCCTTGTCTTAGAACTCTGATTCAGAGGAGGAAGATATTGATGATGACTTCTCTGTGGGGAAGGGTTCAAAGAGTGATTCTATGTTTGACTCAAGCTCCTCTTTTGAAGACATTAAAGGAAAATCTAAATGGACTCCAAAGAAAATGACTAAGGCTTCTACTTCAAAGAAAGGCCTCAAGCAAAGGGAAAAATCCCCACATTGTCATGGATTCCTCATCTGATGATGAGAAGGAGGATTATGTTGAGTTGGATGAGGAAGAGAATACTCCTCAACCGAGAAAGAAATCTCGTACCTCAAAAATTAAAACCATTGAGGATAAAGTCATGGTTCAGGGGGAAAATGTGAAAGAGGTTGTGAAAGATGCTGGGAAGGAGGAGATGATTGGTAAGAATCCCATGGATCAAGAGGATGGTAGTGGGAAGTGTAAAGAGAATAACCTCTTGGGTTCATTTTGTAATGGCTAAAATTATGCCATGGTAAGCACCAATATCGTTGATTAAATTAGATGTTAAGAATCCCAAGTTTACTGTGTAGGTATTTTACCCCTATTATCTCTCATGATGTTATCCCCACCCACTTAGCATGAGTTCCCCATAGAAAAACCATTAATATTAATTTTGAGCCAACCAAATTTATAAGATACCAAATAGTATTATTGCAAACAAACAATTTGGAGAGATTAAATTTAACCAATTTTAAAGAAATTTTCTATCTTTTAGCAATATTTTCTGTTATGGTTTGATGGATTTCATTTAGGCTTGCTGATATTAACCACCTTAATATTTTTCATGTTTTTTTAAAGATTGAAGATCCTCTAAAGCCTCCTAAGGTTTTTGTTTGTTTCAAAATATTCTATTGTTACACTCTTTCTGTAGATGCTGTATAGTACCAACACAATTCATTAATTAGGGGTTGGGAGAAAGGGTGTTTCTAGATTTCAATAATGATTTTGATAAAGTCATTCCAAAACCATGCAAGATGGAAATTATTGAAGATATTTTTGTAGTTTTTCCAAGCATAACTACTTGATTAAGAAGAAGATCCATTTTTTCTTCATTATGTTTTCATAAGAAGCATCTATTCACCATTTGTAATTCTCTTTTATTATGATTGTCAATAGTTAACACTTTTATATGATAGACCTTCCACCAAAAAAGCTGACTATTTAATCATATTGGTACTAATTGGGAATTTATTTTGTCTTATTGTTCTCCTTCATCTTACATACCATTTTATAGTCCTTAATTGTAAGCACCTAACTTGTGTTCAATTTGAGGACCATTTTTGTGCCTACTTTAGTGTATTTTCTATGGTAGTAATCCATATAGCACTTAAAGGGTACCTAAATTGAAATATGGATCCTCCATTCCTTTCAATATTTCTTTAACTCGAGGTTGGCCCTTATTTCTAGGTGTGTTTATGTATCTTTCATCCAATCCAATAATTCATTTCTTCACCTAGGCCCAATACATCTATATTGGGCTTTTGTGATCTGCTCCGACCCCGGAATGAGTGGTCATTGGAGATCCTGTTAGGATTAGGTAATACTGAGAGGGGGGGTTCAATCAGTATTACAATGCTTAATTAAACTTTTCAACCAATTGCAAATAATCCATAAGCTTGCAGAAATGAAAATAACATAAGCAAAGAGCACAATACTCATAACACCATTATTTATTGTCGAGGAAACCCTGGCCAAGGGAATACCCCGGTGGGGATGGTACCCACAAGCATGCACTAAAGTATAGTGCCCATGTTAGGAGACCTAGCCCCGTTAGGAGCTGAATATTACATAGTACATTTCCTTGTTAAAGGAATAACAACCCTATTTAAGGTATACAACACCCTGTTAGGGGCCAACTAAGCATACAACTCTTACAATATAGTTCTGTTACGAAATGTTCTTAGTAATGAACAAAACAAGCATCTCTAATGCGTAGATAGTTCCAGTAATAGTTCTTCAATGATCTCTCCCATCCCCTGCTCTGCCATTCGTATATCACATCCAAAACTATGTTCACAACTATTTCTTCGCTCAAGAAAAAGATCTTACATATATATCTTTCTTCGTTACCAAATTGTTTCTCAAATACAAATCTTACATAGTCGACTCTCAATACAAAATATATTTAATATAGTAAATATCAAATGCATAGTTGGCGCTCTTACATAATCAAAATATAGGTTATCAACAATAATAATCCAACTCCGATTTCCAGGAGTCCATGTCATACTCCCTGAATCATCGCTTCTGTCCAGCTGCTCTATATCACTGTTCTGTTGCTGTCTGTCCTTATTCAAATATCTCTAACTTACTATAAACATCACCAAAAAAAAATCAATCTTAGGTGGAGGTCACACATACCCCATACTATCTTCTTCTAAGCTCACTTTTTGTACCTCATCGATCTCGATCTTTGATACTCAAAATACCTCTGTATTTCTACTTCTGTACTTAGCCAATTTCAGAGTCACCAAAACTTAACTTTAATGGAATCGATCAGTAAGACAGATGTGTTGCTATAAATGACAACCAAAAAGTGAATCACATCATACAAAATTGATCACTTGCCAACAAATCCCACACTTACCTTACTTCCCTATCACCCAGATCAATTCTGGGCTCATTCTCCTAGATACATGTCACCATTGGAGACCTTTCCTTGGGAGATGTCACCATCAAAAACATATCTCAGGAGAATGGGGCCTAAATTTGGCCCGGAAATCCATGCTAGGGTTTAGGGGGAAATCTAATCTCGTGGTCGGCTTTCTTAATCCTAGCTCCCCAAAATGATGTGAGATGTATATAAACCCCCCATTTATCCTCATTTTAGTATTTATTATCCATTGTTAGCATTCATGATCAAGATTTCACAAGTGCAACCATTATTGCAAGTGCAAGAAAGTAAATCAAGCATTCAAGAGCCATTGAGTTCAAGAATTCAAGAAATCATTCTTGTCAAGAACTTAAGGTTTTCCTTCCATAGATCTAGCTTTTTTCCCCCATTGGAGGCCAAGTAAAGTATTTTTATATCAAGGAAGGAGGTTCACATCCATCTATCACAATTCAAGTTTTCCATCTCTTCTCTCCAACATGAGATTGCGACAGATTGCAACATCTACTCCATAAGGTTTTGTCTTTTCATGATTTCCTTTTGGGTTTTTGTGTTTAGTCAAAGCATCAATATACTTGATCACATTTTAAGAAGTATTTGCATCTACAAGGTATGATATGCTTCATTTTCTAGATCTAGCTTCTGCTACATGACACCACACTTTTCATTATTTCATTTCATTTCAAGGTTGATTTATGAACATGGGTTTGACCAAGGCAAACCCATTTCCACAACCCTTTTCCCATTTTTTTGTGTGTAGGAATAGGATACAGAGTTGACAGATCAAATTTGGGCAGAGCAGGTACATTTGCAGGTTCTGTGAAAGCTTCAACTAAAAACATCAAGGACACGTCACCAAACTCATCCTGTCCTAGGGACACATTTCCAAACTCAACATGTCCCAACCACTTTCAGCTCAAATTTGTGTCATAGGTCCGTTTCGTCTTCTGATTTTCATTTCTATCAGTTTCAGATCATTATCAGTTCGTATTAGTCTATTTTTAGTAACTTTCTTAATAGGTCATTTATACCTTTTAATCTTATCATTTATACTTCCCATCATTTACATATTCAAGGAAGGAAAGACCATATCCCTATTGAGTGCTCAAGTCACCTCTTGAGCCTATTGGAGGCATCTTCCTTCCTAATGTGCAAATAGTGAAGTGGGAAGTGATTGCTTATCTACATATCCCATTGCTTCTCATTTCTTATTGCACAACCATATATTGGCTGCTTGTCTTTTATGGTATTGGTACTTTATTTTACTACCACAACTTGGCACTTAAATGTCACCTTGTTAAATTTCACACATTCCTTGCACAATCATTAGACCCATAAAATGCATCCAACTATTATAACTAAAAAGATAAAATAATGTACAATCAATTAGATAAATACACATAAATAAACATCACAACTTCAATCAAATAACACATTCACAAGTGTAATATTAACTATGATTTATATGTACATATATTCACTTTTTTTTAGCAAGCACATAAATCATTACCAAACTTGCAAAATACAAGATGAACCATCATTAGTATAATAACTAGATAAATAACAAAATAAATGATATCCAAATCTAATCGTACAACATACTTATGAATTTTTAGCATATTTAAATCCTTGAAAAGAACTTTGTTTTTACATTTTGATATTTCATAAAAGGGTATATAATCTTAGTAATAGTATCTAAGTATTTGCAAATAAATGATAAGTTTTAGCATCATCTATGATAGAATGAAAAGATGATATTGTTGTTGCCAATGTAAGAAGAGAAAATGTAACTACTATAAGAAAATGCCACATTGTTTCAAAAAAGCTCATTTTTGATCCTTTCACCTGACAAAAAAATAAAATAGTATTAGTTTAAATATATATTAACTTCAAAATAAAATATCATTTAATTATTCTATAAATTTAAATTTTAAAAATATTAAGAATCATAAAATAATATTGTAAATTTGAAACATTTTACCTTTAAGATTATTAAGCTTGGAAATATAAAAGTTAATGGAATGAGAGACACAGAACCCATCAAGTTGACAAAGTCTCCTAAAAATGGAAATATTGCTGCAAAAAAAGTATTTATGGTAAAAAATATTAATCGTAGAGAAAAACGAATAAGCAGATTGTGTGAAGAATACTCTTTCTCGTTGATACGAGAGAATTTGGTATCAAGAGTTTCATGTATAGGAGTACAAAACATCTGCATACAAACACAAAAAATTAATATCTAAATAAATATGAAGAATAATTTTTTTCTAATATAATAAAATTTAAGAAAAAAATATTAATTCAGATTTCAAATCTTCTCAATGTGATATTAATAATAATTTATACTAAATAATTACAATTTTAACAAATGTATTTCATATAATTATAAAGAAAAAATAACAAAAATTAATCAAATAATAAATATTAAAATAAAAAATAATAATAATGAATATATAAATAATATATTTATAGTTTCAAAATAAAATACTAAAATTTTTGTTACTAGATAATTCTGAAAATTTCATTTTAAAACAAGTACTTTAATATTATAATATAGAATTGCTAACTTTATTAAATAAGAAAAAAATTATATAAGAACATTCGAGGGATTTAGTTGTTATCAATTTTGATTTATTTTTATAATTTATTTAATTTTATATTTTTAGGTACAATAGAAGTTAGCTTTATACTCTAAATTATTTAAATTTAAATCTTATTTAAATTTAAATCTATTATGTTTTAAATTTAAATATGCATTCGAGGCATTTACTTTTGGTTGAATTTTTGGAGGACCTATTTAACACTAGTTTATTGACACTTTGTGAAAGTTGATAACAATATCTTATAAGGGTGCTTGAATAATAGAGGCGACTTACATGTTACTGTTTATTTGTGTGCTCATATGTAAAGGAGATACCTTAAGCAGAAAATCTTGCATGCTCACCTTTATGATGTAGTCTTGAGGAAGATGATTAATTGATCTCCTTGATTCTTGCTTTTAATTGGTTGAAGAATGTCACTACTTGTGTGATATAATATGATTATTGGAGTACTATATTTCACCTTTTTCAATACCTACATTCTTGACAAAACTACTAGTAGGGATCTAAGGAAAAATAGCCAACCATATAGCCAATGACAACATACAACATTTGCACACAATGAAAAGTTGGAATTCTAACAAGACAAATGATTTTATAATTCAAAATAAATTATAGCTAGAGATTCACGAGCTTCAATATATGTAGGTATTGTTAGAATAACTAAGAGGGGGGGGGGGGAATCAGTTAGACTCAGTGCCCTCACAAAATTATCCTACAGTCCCAAATTCCTCAAGATGTATAACAAAACAAATTCAATCATATAAAACTCAGCTTGGTGAAAATGTATTCTGCAAACTTAAACTTTCATCAATAGTGTTTACTTAGTGTCAGTAAATTAATATCGTGATTACCAATCTAGGTCAATAAAACAAAGTGTAAAGTAAAATAATAATCCACAACATTCATACACATTGACACATAAATTTTTAACGTGGAAACCCTGTTAAGGGAAAAACCACCTGGGATCGGTAACCCAAAATATTTTCACTCTTCTGAAGTGAGCTTGGTGAAGAGCCAACCTTGTTAAAGGTTACAATGCACATTGTTAAATGTGACCTTGTTAGAGGATTTAAAACTAACAGTTCTGTCTTGACCAGACATTCATTATGGGGTCAACAAGAAAACAATCAACATTCTCTAAATGTTATAAGAAGGATTCACTATCCCACTCAATTAAGAGATTTATCTGTAAAAATGGTTAAACTGATACATTAATGATCTGATTCAAATACAACTATGATTTATAGATATTTAGATCTATTCTAAGTACATAATACCTCTCATAAATTTGTTCACTTCAGTTCATCTCATACTTTTTCTTCTCAGTAATCCTCTTTCCTCTGTTTACTCGACAATGTCTACAGAAATGCTTGATTATGTCTTTAACTAGTTTGATCAGTCATGCATCAAATTTGCATGTATGCTTCAACATCTATCAATACTTGCACACGATTTAGAAATGAATCTGTTGTCTCTTATATAGACATCATGTATCATTTAATTTTCATCCTTTAGATCTTTCCGCTTAATCTCCATCGTTCATTTTCCCGCTTGATCCTTCCTCGACAGTTGTGTTAAAAACACATTTCAATCTCTGTCATCCAATCTTCCTTGAATTTTAATAGCCGTTTGATCAAATTAAAAACTTTATCTTTTACCTCGAAATCATCGATTACCAGACCAACATCCAATTCAGCCTCAATTAGAATTAATTGCTCGGTCTTAGTATTAACTGTGTTGTGTCGGCAATCCCTTACTCAGTTATCACTATTGCTTGGTATACACTGTATTTTACTCGGTTATTACTATCGCTTGGTGTATACAAAACTCTTCATTTTACCGACCACATAAACATTATTTGTTCCAGATCTTCAATACATAACAATTGTCTTCCACCATAATAACACTCAAATAAGTTGACATCAATGGAAATACATTAACTAACAATGTTTATCATCACTTTTGCAAATCGGTTGAATATCAACAAATGACTTCAAACATATAATCAGTTGTAGTTCATCAATCTCTCCCTTTGGCATTGATGAAAACACAATATGAAATATGCAATATAAAATGCCATACAACAAATACCAAACTTTTTTTCTACAACTGCAACAATTCTGTAGCTCTCCCTAGCTTGAATATAATTTGTGTTAGTATAAACAAACTATTGTTTACTATGCAGACTCTCCCTGCAGTTTTGTCTTTTCAGCTCTTGAATCTCTCTGTAGATTAGATATGTCTTTTCTTTCCTTTTCTCTTTTCTCTTTTCTCCCTTGAGTGGATAGATATCTCTCCCTGATATTTCATTGATATATCTCTCCTTTAGATGGATATATATTTCATTGATCAACTCTCTCCTTTTAACAACAATGCCAAAAGGAAAAATATGTAGCTCTTCAATAGCCAAATAAAATATCTATGATTTTCAGTGCAGTAGGTACCTTTCAGTGTACGGATATCTCTGTGTTGGTCCAATTCAGCTTTGCATCAACATGATTGATATTCCGATTTCATGTAGGTTGATGCAACCTCCTAATCTGCTTAGTTACTAATAGACAAGGGATGAACCACTAGTCTACCTCTCAAGTACTCAAATGTATCCTTCGATAACGGTTTTGTGAATATGATTGCAAGTTGTTCCCTTGATTTTACATATTCCAGTATTACTTGTTTGTCTTGTACTTGTTCCCTCAAGTAGTGATACTTTATATATATGTGCTTTGTCTTTGCATGTATCAGTGGATTCTTTGAAATATTTATATCACTTGTATTATCACAATAAATCATCACTGGTTCAGTGATCTCCTCATTCATTCCTTTCAATAATTATTTTATCCATGCTATATTAGAACAATTTGCAGTAGCAACAACATACTCTGCTTCTACAGTTGACTGAGATATGCATCCTTGCTTCATACTAATCCAAGTATTTAGTCTTTCTCCAATAAAGAATGCTCCACCAGTAGTACTTTTTTTGTCATCTATATTCCCAACCCAATCAACATCTATATAGACTTTCAATTCAAATTTTCTTCTCTTTGATACCATAGTCAATAATCCTCAGTATTTTTCAAATATCTAAAAATTGTTTTTACAATGGTCATATGTGATTCCCTGAGGTTAGTAAAAAATTTTGCAACTATTTTAACTGCATGTGCTATGTCAGGTCTTTTCTGAACAACATACATCAATTTACCAATCATAGATCTGCACAAGGTTTGATTTACCTCAGGTGCCTTGTCTTCTTTTGTCAGTTTGCATCCTGTCACCAAAGGTGTTCCGACTGGTTTTGATTCTTCTGTTTTGAATTTCTTTAGTGCTTCATTGATGTATTTTGACTGAGTAATGTATATACCTGCATCTTGTTGTAAAATTTGCAATCCTAGAAAAAATTTGATCTGACCAAACATCGACATCTCAAATTATTTCCTCATTTCATCAGCAAATGAAGTGCATAAGTTATCATTACCTCCAAATATGATATCATCAACAAATATTTCAGCAATAAGTGTCTTATCATCATTTCCTCCTTTTAAATACAAATTGCTATTGTCACTTGTTCTAATAAATCCAATACTTATAAGATATGAATGTAGTCTTTCATACCATGCTCTTGGTGCTTCCTTCAGTCCATATAAAGCTTTGTGTAACTTACATACCATGTGTGTCTGATCAGGATCAACAAATCCCTCAGGTTGTTCAATGTATACCTCCTCTTCTAGTATTCCATTCAAAAATGCAGACTTCACATCCATTTGATATACCTTGAATCCTTTATATGTAGCGTATGTAAGTAGTATTCTTACTCCTTCAAGTCTAGAAACTGGTGCAAAAGTTTCTCCATACTCTATTCCTTCTTCTTGTGCATACCCTTTGCAAACCAATCTTGCTTTATTTATGATTACATTACCATCTTCATTCAATTTTTTTATGAAAATCCATTTGGTACCAATGATATTATTATCACTCAGTCTCAGTACTAATGTCCATGTCTTATTTTTCTGTATCTGCTCAATTTCCTCATTCATGGCATTAAACCATTCTTCATTTTCTAATGCATCTCTATTATTCTTAGGCTCACATTCACAAATTAATCAAGTGCCATATCTGAACTTACTTCTTGTTAGTATGCTTGCTCTTTTATCTCCAATGATCCAATCCTGTGGATGGTGTCTTCTTACATATCTATCAAGTACAGGTTCAGTTTTGGTCCTTCAATATCTTCTTCTATATCTACACTGTCTTCTGGTTCATGATCTTGTATTTTAGCATTTTCCCGATTCTTGGTCTGTGCTACCTATTGCCCGGTGACATTAATCTATTGCCTGGTAACATTACCTTGTTGCCCGGTAATACTAGACATATGCATCGGTATAATATCAGGTTCTTCCCAATAATTTTTTTTACTGTAATCTTCAGGTTCTTTCATATTGTCCTCATCATTTAGCTCAAAAAATTCATCAACTTTCACATTTGCACTCTCAATGATTTTGTTAGTTGCTTTGTTCAAACATTTGTAAGGTTTACTCTTAGTAGAATATCCAAGAAATATTCCTTCATCACTTTTCGAATCAAATTTTCCATTTCTCTCATCTTTCAGAATATAACATATACTACCAAATATTCTTAAATAACTTACATTCAGTGTATACCCATACCATAGCTCATAAGATGTTTTGTTTGAATCTTTCTTCAGTTGTACTTGGTTCAATGTGTATATTGTTGTGCTGACTACTTCTCTCTAGTATGTTTGTGCAACTCCTTTCTCAATCATTAATGTCCTTGCACAATCAACAATTGATATGTTCCTTCTTTCAGGAATACCATTATGTTTTGGTTTCCTCGGTGCAGAAACTTGTCTTTTGATTCCATACTCATTACAAAAGTTAGTGAACTCATCAGAAATAAATTCACCTCCTCTATCAGATCTCAAACACTTTAGATCTCTATCAGTTTCTTTTTCCACTTTAGCTTTATACCACTTAAACATCTTAAATGCTTCAGATTCTTCTTTTAGGAACATGAGAGTCATCATCCTAGAGTAGTTATCAAAAAATAAAATAAAATATCTGTCTCCATAATATCTTTGTGTTCTCATTGGTCCACATAGATCTGTATGAACTAACTACAAAATGTCACTAGATGAGACATTCTTTCTCTTGAAACTAGATTTTGACATCTTTCCCATTTGGCAACTTTTGCACATTACATGGTCTGGTTTAGATAAGCTCGGTAAGCCTCTAACTTTTCTTTTCTTAATAATCTTAACCATGTTGTCAAAATTTACATGACAAAGTCTTTTATGCCATAGCCATATATCTTCATTCTTTGCCAATAAAAAATTAGTTTCAGCCGTGTCAAGATATAATAGGTTACCTTTATATTGTACACCAATACCAATCAATTTTCCCTTTCCATCATCGCTTCTTTCTTTTCTGTTCTCAAATGCGACTCGGTGACCTGTGTTTTTCAACTGTGAAACACTCAACAAATTGTAGTTAAGTCCTTTTACCCAATAAGAATTTTCACATTTGATTTGATTATTCAACATAATAGTACCTTTTCCTTTCACTTGACAGGGTGTATCATTTCCCAATCTAACTGATCCTCCATCATAATGTTCAAGAAATTCAATTTTTCCTTTATCACCAGTCATGTGATGTGTTCAACCACAATCAATAACCCAAATATCATGTTTACTAACCTTAGTGATAAGTGATGTTTCTACATAGATTTCATCCTCATCTGAATCATCTTTCAATGCTAGAAACACTGTCTCAATATCTTCATCACTGTCAGAGTTACTATCATTAACTTTATCTTCAACAATTTAACAATCTTTCTTACCTTTATCTTTGTAATTTCGGTTATCTCTTCTGTCATACTGTCGATTTCTCCTAAAGTCTCGGTCACCCTTTCTGTCATTAGATCTATCATTTATATCATCATTCTTTTTGTTAGGGCATCTTGCAACAAAATGGCCAATCTCTTTACAATTAAAGCATATTGAAGGTAGTATACCTTTATATCTTCTTTTACCTCTGTGTAATCTTCTAACCATTAAGCTTCAATTTCATCAAGTTCTTTATCATCACTATCACTGTCACTGTTATTTCTGATTATGTGTTTGCTACTAGATTTACCAATTTTCAAAGTAAACGTAAATGCGGATTCCATAGATGGTACAATACTGTTGTCAAAATTATTCAGCTCAAAAGAAATTAATCTTCCAACAAGACTATCAACAATAATGTTATTTCCAGGTGCTACTCTCATTTCATGTATTGCAGAGACTCTTATAGAAAAAAAGGCAATAGAGTTCTAAGAATCTTACTCACAATTGTGTCTTCATCAATGGTTCCACCAGATCCTCGAATAGAATTCACAACTTCTTTAAGTCAGGTACTATGTTGTGTGATGTTTTCTCCTTCATTCGCATGTCATCAAACTTTCCACGAAGGCTCTCAGTTTTGGATCTCAATACATTCACATCTCCTCCATAAACTGTTGTAAGATCTAAGATCTGCTTGGCAATTGTATGATTATTGATGTCCTCAAATTCAGAATTGGTAAGTGAAGAGGCAATCTCCACCATGATAAGGTTATGCTCATGTTTTTCTTTCAACTGATTTACTGTCAAAGCTCCAGTAGCTAGAATGAATTAATTATCCATAAAATCTTCAATGTTGCTTGCAATTCCTGATAGGTATAATCTCATTCTGCTTTTCCATGTATAGAAATTATCCTTGTTCATCTTAGGTGCATCTCTCTTATACATCTTGTGATCTTTAACTCTAGTCCTTGAAAACTTTCTTCTAAGCATTGTATGCTCCTTGATAAGCACCAATAGCTCTGATACAAATTGTTAGAATAGCTGAGAGGGGGGGGGGGGGNTGTTAGAATAGCTGAGAGGGGGGGGGGGGTGCTGAATCAGTTAGACTTAGTGCCCTCACAAAATTATCCTACAGTCCCAAATTCATCCAGATGTATAACAAAACAAATTCAATCATATAAAACTCAACTCAGTGAAAATGTATTTCGCAAACTTAAAATTTCATCAATAGTGTTTACCGAGTGTCAGTAAATTAATACTGTGATTACCGATACAGGTCAATAAAACGTGTAAAGTAAAATAAAAATTTACAACATTCATACACATTGACACAGATTTTTAATGTGGAAACCTTGTTAAGGGAAAAACCACATGGGACCGGTAACCCAAAATATTTTCACTCTTCTGAAGTGAGCTCGGTGAAGAGCCAACCCTGTTAAAGGTTACAATGCATACTGTTAAATGTGACCTTGTTAGAGGATTTAAAACTAACAGTTATCTCTTGACCAGACATTCACTATGGGGTCAACAAGAAAACAATCAACATTATCTGAATGTTATAATAAGGATTCACTATGCCACTTGGTTAAGAGATTTATCTCTAACAATGGTTAAACCGATACAGTAATGATCTGATTCAAATACAACTCTGATTTGCAGATATTTAGATCTGTTCTAAGTACATAATACCTCTGATCAAGTTGTTCACTTCAGTTCATCTCATACTTGTTCTACTCGATAATCCTCTTTCCTTTGTTTGCTTGGCGATGTCTGCAGAAATGCTTGGTTATGTCTTTAACCAGTTTGATTAGTCATGCATCAAATTAGCATGTATGCTTCAACATCTATCAATACTTGCACACGATTCAGAAATGAATATGTTGTCTCTTATATAGACATCATGTCTCATTTAATTTTCATCCTTCAGATCTTGCCGCTTAATCTCCATTGTTCATTTTCCCACTTGATCCTTCCTCGACAATTGTGTTAAAAACACGTTTCAATCTCTATCGTCTGATCTTCTTTAAATTTTAATAGTCGTTTGATAAAATAACAAACTTTATCTTTTACCTCGAAATCATCAATTTCCAGATCAACATCCAAGTTGGCTTCAATTAGACTTCATTGCTTGGTCTTATTATTAACCATGTTGTGTCAGAAATCCCTTACGTGTTAGCAATCCCTTACGTGTCGAAATCCCTTTCTCGGTTATCACTATTACTCGGTATACACTGTATTTTACTCGGTTATTAGTGTCGCTCGGTGTATACAGAACTCTTCATTTTACCAACCACATAAACATTGTTTGTTCTAGATCTTCAATACATAACACATGTTCTCCACCACAATAACACTCAAATAAGTTGACATCAATGACAATACATTAACTGATAATGTTTATCATCAGTTCTGCAACTCGGTTGAATATCAACAAATGACTTCAAACATATAATCAGTTGTAGTTCATTAGGTATAGGTCTAACAACCATATATTATCAAATCTAATGTTGTCTATCAACATAAAAATATCTAATTGGATATTCTAATTCTTTATCTCAAGCATATAGTACTAACATTAGTAGTTAACACTACTAGTGGCAACTCAAAAATTATAGGAAAATAAGAATTATAAAGAAGACACTAAGAAAAAATGCTGTGCATTACTAGAGGTACTTTAATATTATCAAATCGATCCAATGTATTTTAATATTATAATTTTTTTTTTTTAATCTAGAGTAGGTTATTTTACTTATGTAAGGATACATTATCAATAAGTGCTATGTCATGTCCCCTTTCCATAAATAGTACTTAGTATTTATAGTAAGTTTGGTTATCCAGAAATAATAAATAATGACTTGGAGATAAACCAAAGAAATATTTTCTTTATGTTTAAATGAACAAATCAGATTTAATGTGGAATTTATTAATGACATTTGAATTTGTTGGAGGAAAAATATGAAGTGGAAAATTGGAAATCACATTTTTGAATGTTAAGTGACATTTGGAAACTTTTGACAACATGGGAAGTGTCAAGTGATAAATGTGAAATTTAGGAGGTGGAAGAAAAGTTGATCAGATATTTATATTCTTGGAAATAAAAATATTCTTCCCTCTTGGTTGGGAGTTTTGGTTATGCACATTATTTAGAGGATTTTGGTACAATTTTCTCATTCATTTGTTTGATATTTTTCTAATTATTTTGTTTTTCTTCAAAGGCTATCAAACTCGTGGAGAAGGAGGCTCAAGAATGATATATTTGAGGGTTTCTAGGTGGACTAAGGATGGGAGTCAAAGGTTCCCTAAGGTTTAGTCTCACATAGAGATTACTATTGTGCTAAAGTTTTGTATTTACTAGTTTTATTTATGCATTTTGTGAGGGTTTTCTTAGCAATTTGTGTTATGGATAGATTGTATTCCCAAACTTTATTAAAGATTTAATAATAGTAATGGGTTCATATGTTGTTTTTATTTCATGTTAATATCAGAAATTATAAGTTCCAAGAGTTGGACATGATTTGGTTGAAGTTTGTATGCATTTTGTGTGGTCGGTTACCTCTAGGATTTACAAGTATTTGTGTGAGTTGTATTTTTGAGTGAGAGTAAACCCTTGGAAGCCTTGAGGCCATGGATTTTACTATTTTTAGAGTGTTTTATCATGCATTTTTATTTTGATAATATTTATTAGGAGTTTGGGGAGTTTTTGTAGAAGTTCTAATGGTTTCTCTCTATGTTTGAACTTCCAATTTTTGGTTCTATTTGATGTATTTTGAAGAAAAATTATATTATTGTTAGTGTTATCTGATGTATTTAGAAGTGACTAAGATGTGAAATAGATGTCCAATTGGTAATACACATTCTACATTGATTGCATTAAGTTTTAGGTTTGTTTGGTTATTTTTTAATGAACATATCACTATTACTCAATTTCACCATTTTCCCATTCTTTGAAAAATTTGCAATAGATGTTAAAGAATGTCTACAAATCTGATTTGATATTTTAGCAAGGATTATAATATTTTCCTTTATATTCTCTCAAAGTCAACATGTGTCTACAAGAAGAAAATCATCTCAACATAGAATCTTAATGTTCATCAATGATTAAAAATTTGGGCTTTTTATTAGTGGAAAAGTAAGGGACAAGGAGACTACATCATTTTTTGACCCTGTCATGTGTGTATAAAAAAAAATTGTATTTATTTTAGTTTCATAAATTGTATCCTTGTACAATTTCACATTTATTTGGGGCCCACTTTGGTGGTTTTCCTTTATATCCTTAATACATCACTAATTGTGCCCATTCCATGGAAAACTCTAGAAGTCTAGCATAATCTTGAGCTTAATGACCACAGTTTATGCCAAAAATCCCATACTATAGCGCTAGGTTCCATAGACCTCTTAGACTATGACTCTAGGTGTTGGTGTATTTAAGTGTTGTATCTAGTAAGTTCTTCTCCTAGGTTCTAAACACACAAGTTAATTAAGTTTACTTAGTGACCACATAAGAACATCTCCACCTTTAGTGGACTTTACAACTTTATCACTTTTCCACTTTAAGTGGAACTTCCACCTTAGTAAAGATATCACATTATAACTTTTCTGCCTTAGGTGGGTGATCCACATTTAGTGGGCATATCACACTATCACTTTTCCACCTTTAGTGGGTAATAAGTTATCACTTTATGTATCATTCCATAAGATTAAGACACTTTTCATAATCTTATGTCTCACCTCAAGGCCTATTAAACCAAGGGGTCTCCTATGTACATTCATTTTATCGATTCAATCTTATTGCATTCTTGGTGAAAATATAATTTATTCTTGTCATATTGATCTTCACTTGTTATTGTGAATTCCTATAGGCCTTTAAATCTTGGATGGATATCTCCATATCCAAATATTACATGGTATCAGAGCATGCTGATTACCTTTGGTTAGTCTTTTGAGAATTCTTGAGTGCATTTTTCAATAGATTTTTGGGGTTGCTCTTTGTGTCTTTATATTGCAAGTCAAATTTTGAGCTTGATAGCACAAATTTAAGGTCACCATAATGATTTAGAGGTCCTAGTAAGCTATGATAGCCTCTTTTTCATCCAAATCAAACACCAGAGCCCAAATCTACAAGTACTTGAAGTTTGGACGTGGTTACCAGATTTGGGAGGCACTTGCAATTTTTGAGCATTTCAAACCAAAATCAACTTTTCCATCATGCTCAAATTTGTTTTCCCTTCATTAGTTGTATAGACGTCGTAAATGCAAAGTCGTGTACAATTTTTTTTTTCAAATAAATCTAAGCTTTTCAATTTGAAAATTAGAAAAAATAAATCTTATTTTCATATAGTTATAAAAAAAATTATATAGGCTTGGAGTTCACCATTTAGTGTGTTGGTTAAGTGGTGGCGTTGTTGTTGTCCCCACCTAGGTTCAAACCTCCACTAAGCCATTGTGATTGTGGGCTTGTGCCTTCGCTGATCCAATGTGCTCGCAGGTTTGGGCCTCAACTTTGTTATATGGGGATGAGGTCCCCATTTCGTGGCCTTAGTGATTCATATCTCTAGGTCTTGAAAGCATTTCAAATGGACCTGGAGGGTGTGTTGTGCCAGTGTCCGTAGTCACATTAAAAGGTTTACCAGATACTTATTTAAAAAAAAATTAAACCTAGAGTTTTGCACTTTGTAAAGTGAAAAAAAAGTTAAGTGCAACAAAAATCTATGTATAATTTGTAGCCATTTCTTTAGGTGGTGTAGGTGAGGCCCCACATGGCCCCCACATTTGTTTTTTAATTTATTAGAAATATCCCTCCAAAAAAATATTACTTTATAGAAAAACAAAAATTTATGAGTATACTAAAAAATATATTAGAGGATATTCTAGCACAATAATATATTCTTAAGGAATATTCCTTGATGGCATCATCAAGTCAACCCCTTTCTTGGTCAATCGAGTTCTTTGTTGAGCTACTTAACCTAGGAGGAACTTTTCAAACAACAATATCTCACTCATCTGAGCTACTTTTCAAAGAATTGTTTTAATTTGGGGTAGAATTCTGTGCTCTTCGTAATGGTGTAGTTATTTTCTAATTATAGTGTCTATTATTTTCATAAAATTGAGATTTTCATAGGTACTGCTGAGTAATCCTATATTTGCAACTTCCGGGGCTTTGTTTGAGCTCATACAGAGTCCTTTTTAGGTGCAGTGTTTTATAAGTGTATAATATTTCCTCTACTTCACATTGGTGCTATTAGTAGGTAGCTATTGTGACCAAAAATTGTACTTTTAGCACATGGCCTTATTTGACTTTTTTTTTTGCAATTTTAATGCATAGATCTTAGTTTGGTATTTTGCATGGTGATTTGATTCTCATATAGCCTTAAATTGTGGCATTTGTATTAAACACTAAAATCATAAGTCCACTTAACCTTTTTTAAAGTGACCATTGTATTTGCGCTAAGTATAAAATGCCAAATCATTACCTTTTTTTTTTTTTTTTTGGGGGGGGGGGGTTNTTTTTGGGGGGGGGGGATTCTTTGATTGAGGGAATTTGTGGGGTGGGGGGGTGCTTGTGAATTCAATTCTCTCTTGTTATATCCAATTTTCAGCCACAAGTTCTCCTAAATTTCCTCTTTTAACTCTACAAAATTGTGCAACATGGAAAATAAATGCATGTAGTAAACTATTTAAAAAAGGATTGACTCACTAAATTGATGGAACTATTCAAGAACCATCATATAACCTAAATCAAATCCTAATTTAAAAAGGTATTATCTCATTAATAGTACTATGACATTGAAACATTGAGGAAATATATATGAGTTGATTGTATTTTTCATATTGATAAGTGTAGAAAAATTAAGGATGCTTTGTATAAACTTGTTGAATTGTATGGAAAAGTTGATGAGATTAGAGGATAAAAACTTTATATTGATCTAACAAATTTGGATCCTAATAATTTTCAAACAATCCAAGACTATGTAAATAAGGAAAATAAGCTAAAAGCACAATTCAAAGATTTTGGCATTGATAAGAACGATCCACAATTGGTCTTAAATTTGTTGGAAAAGCTTCCTTTAGAGTATGCCAATTTTGTTTCTAGTTTCCAAACTCATCAATTGACTATGGGGAGTGCCTATATTCATTTGATTGACTCACTGAGATGTTGATTCTTGAACAAGAAAAGTTGACCACAATGGGTATTCTCAAGACATCCATGTCATATGCTCTGGTGGCTAGTCATGAGAAAGGATCCAACATGAAACAAAATAAATCAAATCCTAAGCCCCGCACGGATAGATCACAATCTTCGTCTCCTAAAAAAGGATATTCTATATCGTCTTATAAGGGGGAATCATGAAAGAAGGAGAAACCTAGTTGTGCATATTGCACAAGAGGACAAAACATGAAGAACACTATTATTATAAGAAGGATATTGATGAATTGAAGCATCTTCTTGAGAAGAATAGAATCATTTTTCATTCAAGAATGTCTACTTGAACTTCTTCTTCAAAAGAAATAGAATTTGATAAGGTACAAAGTCACAGTTTGGGACAAGTAAGAACAAAGGACAAGATTTTTGTGCTTCTACTTGTCATGATTTAGGGGGATGTCTACTATATTCAAGAGCTTCTCATCATATTTAATCCTCAAAAACTATGTTCTCTTCATTTGACCCTTGCAAAATGCCACCTATTTTCATGGGCAATCAATACATATATGAATGTAATTGGGAAGGGATCGATTGATATTGGGGATGACACTTTCAGTGAGGTTTTATGTTTACCTCACTTGACAAATAATATCATTTCCATCTATCAAATCACTCATGGTACAACAAGCAAGACTGTGGAGTTTATTCATGATGTAGTTATCATTAGAGGCTTGGAGAGTGGAGAAATAATTTCTACTAGGGTGTTGGATCATGCATCTTGATTATATTCCTTTTCAAAATTTATTCCCGTTGATGAATTTGATTCATCATTTGATGATCACTCTTTTGGTGTGGGTTTAGAATTGAGGAGAACTATGGTTACTTGAACTTGGTTATTCTCACATGTGATCCAATTCTTTAACCTTGAATTTCATCGAGCCTCATATTGATATCACACCTACTATTTATCTTGATGATGCTTGTGTTTCTTTAGTTTTGTCTTCTTGTGATTTAATGCAACACGATATACATTTTCTTCTAGATACCTTGGGATGACTACTTGACAAACATTGTAGGTTTTCTTGTTGAGTCTCATATGTTTATTTAGGAGACACCATTGATGGTATTCATTTTCTCTTTGATGGAGATGATCCTTCTTCAATTGTTGTAAGGGAACACTCTCATTCTCTACATAATCATTCTTCACAGTTTGACATGAGTGTTGATACTTTGGAAAACAATTTGGAGGAGGTCTCATTGACTTTAGATGAGACCCTTGATTATTTGTGTCATGTTTTGCTTTCAAGTTCACTAGTTCTTATATTTTCTTGTTAAAAAATGTGGTATAGTACACATGATTTGGAGGGGGAAACTTTTAGCAACAACATAGGGACACTTGAGAAGTTTTTAAAGACTCCATACATATTGATATTTCTACCTATATAATACTTTCAAGATTGGGGAAATTTCATACATACACCTTTGGTTTTGTTTCTTCCTAAGGAGAGGAATGTTGTTCAATGATTGTGGACCATAGTCTACATCTATTTTAGAACATCTACCATTGTTGCATATTATACATTGAAGGAGGGATACATGGTCTCTCTTCTTCTCTCTTATGGGGGGACTTTTTCCTCACATGGGTTTTTGTATTTCTCATTCTCTTTGAGATTATTTTGTATTTTCATCTCTCTTTTTGGGAGGGTTTTTTTCCCACTAGGTTTTCTCCATTTGGGAGAGATTGTCTTGCATTTTTAAATGTGTACCTAACATGGCCTAGTATTTGAGACACATTTTGCATTGCTTTTATACATTCTCCCTAAGTTACACATAAGGAGGGGTGTTGGTGTGTTTTAGTGTTGTACCTAGTAAGCTCTTCTCTTGGGTTGTAAACACACATTTTACTTAAGTTTTCTTAGGCACCATAGAGGAGAATTTTCATCTTTAGTGAACTTATCACTTTATCACTTTTTCACTCTATGTTTAAATTCTACCTTACTAGACATATCACCTTATCACTTATCCACCTTAGGTGAGTGATCCACCTTTAGTGGATATATCACACTATTTCTTTTCCACCTTATGTGGGTGATAAGTTATCACTTTATATATTATCTCATTAGATTAAGACACATGTCAAAATCTTATACCTTTGTATATATAAATTTGGCTTATTTAACAAAGGGGTCTCCTATGTGCCTTCCTTGCATTGATTCAATCTATTGCATTCTTGTTGATAATGAAATTTAATCTTGTCATATTGACCTTCTTTTCTATTGTGCTTTCAATTGGGCCTCTTGATCTTGGGTGGGTATCTCCACAACAAAATCTTACACTAGGTAATATATTATAGTCATTTTGAGACCAAATTTTAACCACTAATGGTCATAAATTGTTTGAGTGATAAAGTGCTCCCAATGTAGGCCTTCTTTGAAATTGTCAACACATTTTGTTAGGTTGTTTATGAATAAAAATCCCACCCTCTTATTTTAACATCTCATCCACATCTCTCAACAAGTATTTGATACCAATCCACACTCTAATTGAGCAAAGAAATTAGACATCTTCAAGGTAGTGAAGGATAAATATGAAGCCGAGAATTAAAGATATGATCCATGATGAAGTTTATCTATTTCTTCCAAGAGTGAAGACATGCATGAACTCCTATCAAGAAACATGAACCTTTCATGATACTTCAAGGAAGAAGATCATAGAAAAGATATCACTTGTCAATTCAATATTTCCTTAAGGTCTTCAACCTCTACCTTATCACGGCCACTCTCTCTTCTAATTATTTTTTGTTGTATTAGAGGTTAATTCCTACCTAGGGTTTGACTTAGGTAACCTCTGTACAACCCATGACTTTTTCCCTCTTTTTCGTGTGTAGAATTCATTTTTTATAGTAGAAATTTATAGATTTGCATAAAGAAGACTAAGACACACAACTCCAAAATTTGAACAAGTAAAAAAATATGATCAAGGGAGAGCTACTCTAGTGACTGATGTTTTTTGCTAAAATTTCAAGGGAACAATCTAATAGAGAATCCAAATCCAAAATTCGTAGATTTCAACTGACAAAAGACACCTTTGGTCAAGGATGTGTAACTTCCTAGACCAACATTTTCATGTCTAGATCACAAACATAGGTTCATTTTTGCATCCCATTTCCAAATCTGATCTTATACATGGGATTACTATTTTGTATCTTTTTATTTATGCTGATTTTTATCAATTTCCTATAATTATACCAAGTTATTGCTTTATTTCTTGTCTTCATCACATCCAATCATACTCAACCTCAAAAGAGAATAAATCAATCCATAGTGCCAGTTCTTTCAAGGGATTGAAGTTGGGCCTAACTGATTTCTTCCTCTAATGAAATTGAGATAGATTAGAAACGATTCCTAGTTTTCATGCTTAGACTAGTGAATACTCTAATTCCTCTCTATTTTAGATATTATCGTCTAACAATACCTTATTTATTTATGTTAGTGTGAATGAGGCTATTTCCTACATAGTTATTAGTGGGATCCTATTCACATGTTAACTTTACTTAAGAGTTGAATTAGTCCTAGGTATCACATTCTAGATTTTATTTTACAATGGGCTCATGTCTCATTATTAACTTTTATTCATTGGGAATTTAACATTTTCTTAGGCATTTACTATTTTGAATTGAGCATTTAATGTTTGTAACAAGGGTAGTTGTCATGCATCTGTTAGAAATAACTGAGAGGGGGGGGGGGGGGGGGGAANGGTGAATCAGTGGCCTCAAAATTTAATCCTTAAATCAACCCTTTAAACTTATAACCACAAATTATACCTCAAGTTATCTTTTGTTCTACAAGATGAATTCCATGAAATACTTATATCAATTTACTACTTGTCGGATTGCTCTGTCAAAAATTCTTATGTTTGGTTACCGATAAGCAGTCATCTATTTACCGAAATACAGTAAATAATCAGAGTATACCGATAAATCCAGAATCAACTATGTAAGATACAAAACAATAAAGAAATGAATCATACACACATAACACATGGATTTTTAACATGGAAACCTTGTTAAGGGAAAAACCACTGGGATCGGTACCCCAAATTTTCACTCTTCTGAAGTGAGCCCTATTAAGAGCCAACCCTGTTAAAGGTTACAAACACACTGGTAGGTGTGACCTTGTTAGAGGATTTAGAAATAGTTTGTCAACTAGTATCTAGCATCTAATGCTACCATCCTTGATCAAACTCTCTTGGCCTGTCAATAGGTATTAGGCATATCCAATGCTACTTTTGTGATCAAACTTTTTGATACTCCTTGGGATGTATCTCAATTGAAAAATACTTTAAGTCCTACTCGGTTAAGAGGCTTATATGCTTCAATGGTTAAACTAAAACACTAATGATTTCTTCATACATACAACTCAATTGTAGATTTTCAGATCTATTGTAGGTCCATTACTTCACTGATCAATATAATCAAATATATACCTTTGCTCCACACTTGTTCTGCTCTATGATGCTTGTCTCACTGTTCATCAATGTCTACAGAATCTAGCTCTTCCTTTAGCTTGTTGATCAGGACTGAAATAAAGACTTTCTTCTCCTTCAGATTTCCTTTAGCATCTTTCCTCTTCTTGTTCACCCCACACACACAATTTGTAATGAATTGAGTTTGTCTCTTATAGACATGATTTCCTCTTTTCTTGGATTTCTTGATCTTGGCGTGTTCCACAATTCTCGCCAATAGATTTAAAGAAAATCTCTCGTCTGATCTCGTAGAGATCTTCTTTTCAACTGGACAAAGCAGCTTTAAATCAATTACTTATGTCCGTAATATTTGGATGATTAAAACAATGATAAGTATCATTAACTCTATCTTTAGCTTCTTGACAACTAAGTATTTTGTCATTTTTTGAACTCTTTGTCCTGTCGGTCAACACTTTAGTTAGTCATCGGTGATAACTGAATATTCTATCTGTTGGTGCTCAAATCAACAGATTGGATTTCCTATGGAATTTGCCTATCCAATGATGAGAAACCCAAGTGATTTGGCCAACTAACAAGTCACAACCAAGGCAAGGTTGGAACTTCTGCAATTTTGGCTCTGCAAAACCAAGGCTGGTAGGCCTATACCTTGACTTATTCTTCAAGTTACAAGGCTTTTTATAGCAGATAAGTAACACTTCAACCTTCTCTCTCAAGCATGGCAAGGCACTAGAGAGAAATCTAACTGAAAGCAATATATCATGAACTGCAAATTGAAATACTTTAAGTAATTGAAAGAATGTTTGGTAAATGTGTATGCAATTTGAAATGAACAGATAGATAAGATATCACAAAACTATAAACAATGAACTAAATAACTATAATCCAAATAAGCAATAAATACCAGTGCCTTAATCAACCATGGGCAATAGAATCACTATCATTCCAATCTTATGTTCAACCTCAGAGACAGTTTTACAAGAAAACTTATCACTTCAAAGGTGTTATGGAATGCACATGCAACCTAAAAAAATTCAGAGATATATCAAAAGGGTAATACTTCTCAGATGACAGACCAATTGACTGAGGCCTCAATCAACTGAATTTAACCATGCAAAATGAGAAAACCAATTGAAAATATAGACTATGAAGAAAATCAGGAAGCATGCACATCAAACTGTCACTTTGAAGAAGTTCTATTGGTTTATCCAAGGTTCTAATTGTAAAATTATAATGAAATAATTGTATACATGAAGAAAAGGGACTTATCTTTATTGATTATGAAAATAGTATAATAGAGTTCACATTTATAGTTGTTGATCCATCTAATCCATCTATCAAAATTGTATTATTATTGTATTGTCTTATCTTTAGACTTCACATTATGTATATATATGTGTTTGAGTGGCTTTCACACCTCTTTAGGGTGAAAAGACATAACTCTTATTACAAATTATTCTAAAAAAAACAATAAACTAACTAAAAAATAACTACCTAACTTTCAGATTTGGCTTTGGTTAAAAATCTAAAACACCTCATGAAAAGCTAATATTTCTTCTAGAGATAGGAAATTTGATTTCCCGAACTGGGTCATTTTTAGATTTTTTAAAATTTGACCATCTTTACCCTTTGTTGAAATCATCTTTGTAGCAGGTCTAAATTCCAACATTTTCTGAAGGCTTCGATTAGTTAGTGCTATTTATTTGTTTCATAAAGATTCCTTCATTTGATATTTTTTAGTATGGAGAAACATGCTTCTTGATAATGGATTGGGACTTCTAAATTATCAAAATTTAGGGTACCATCAGTGGCTCTTTCTGGGGACTATGCTCCCTATGAGCATAGCGAGATTCTAGCTATCTCTGGAGAAGCAAACCAAGTATCCACACTTAATCTTATGCAAAGTGATTTGGTTCTCATCTTTAAGATTTAACTTTATACCAATAGGATCATGAAGAAATTTCATAGGAACATTTAATTGGGTGGCCGCAGGCCCCCAAAAAAATGAACACCGCTTCTTTCCGCTATCAAACACATAATTTTGATCATGTAATACTTTGGCTCTCCCAAATACAATGCCACCACTTTCATGGACAACATTCATTTCTTTATTAACACGCTTTTACTTTTCTTTACCTTTAGAAAAGTTAGTAGGTGCACTGTAGTCCTGACTAAATAGAAGATCCCCATGCATTTGATCAAGCCTACAAGTAACTATATTAAGTTCTTCTTCTTGGATGGCTTTACGTACACAATCTTCCCTACACTCAAGATGTTGTTTCTCTTCACAAAAAGGATTTGGAGATGAATCACATTCAGGAAATTCCTTCTTATCAAGAATTTGATCATATAGGATACTCGGATAATTTTCATAACTAATCTTCAACACATTCTCCTCATTATGTCTGTTTGATTCCATCTCATCTTCACATGTTTGATACAACTTCTGCTCATAGGATGAAATAATGCATGTCTCACTTTTTGAATACACTTCCCCATACATATTTTGAGTTTCATCATCTTCAAAATGATCACTAGGCTCACTGTCTTTATCATGATGTTGATGGACTTGATTGCATATACAATATTCTTCAAATAATGGATTCAAGGATATAGAGAACTTGGGCATATCTCCACGAGAGCTTTCATCTAAAACTTCTTCATGTTCATATGTTGTATGTTGTTCTATTTCATCTCCATTATTTGATTCTTGAAGTTTATCATCTTCTTCGTCTAGTACCCCTTGAGTATGTACTGATCCACCAACTTTATTATCATGGTGCATTGAGAAAAAAATTTGACCACTCTTCTCAACATGTTTTTGATATTCCATGTCTAGTAAATATGAGATTTCTTCTATATTGAGAAGATCTTCTTCCTCATCATCATGGTCATTAATACTTGTTTCCATGCAAATCTCACTACATACAGATTCTACTTCAATCTGATCTGAATTTTCTTCCTCTATGTTATCATTCTTTTCTTCCCTCAATACTTCACATATTTTCTAAAGAAAATCTAGTAGTTGAGAATCATGGTAGATTCCTAACTCACAAAGTTTATCCATTAATTCCCTTCCTAGAGGCCTGATATCCGAAGGTATTTCCCGATATATCTTTATCATTCTCATGAACAAATGTAGTGCAGGTTCACCTTTATATCTTTCCAAACTGAAGAATGTATCCAAAGGGGACATGTAATATTCTTCCTCCAAAATGTAATTTGGCTCTCTTTCCTGTTCATAGAACATGTCTTGTTCATAATAAATGTTTTCTTGTTCACCACTGGCATCATGAAACATATCAAGAAACCACTACTCAAAATGTCTCCATGATGAGATGGATTGTGTGGGTAGTGATTCATATACTTGTCTGGCATTATCTTTTAACGTCCTGACAAATAGCCTCATCACCTGATCCTCTATAGAAACCTCATAATCTTTTATGAATGTATAAAATGCATCCAAGTGTTGTAGTGTCGATTCATCCCATTCTCCATGGAACTTTGGTAGAAGTTGTGAAATTTTAGGGGATAACTTATTTGGGATGCATTGAAATATCCTAAGATCCAATGGCCTGATACTATCTGGAATAAAAGGCTTTCTTTGAAATGATGGATACATTTGAAAAAAAAAATACACCATCTCCTTCTGAGTCTTCTCCCTCAGTAGAGTCACTAACTGAAATGATTTGTTAATAGAGTCACCACCTTCTTATCAGAAGGAAAATACTTACTATCTTCTAAGTTCTTTTCTCCCAGTAGAGTCTTAAATATATCACCAGAGCTTCTAGGTAAAATACAAAAATATTCTTTTGAACAACTCCCCAATAGAGTCGCCAATCTGTTGGTGCTCAAATCAACATATTAGATTTCCTATGGACTTTGCCTATCCAATGATGAGAAACCCAAGTGATTTGGCCAACTAACAGGTCACAACCAAGGCAAGGTTGGAACTTCTGCAATTTTGGCTCTGCAAAACCAAGGATGGTAGGCCTATACCTTGACTTATTCTTCAAGTTAAAAGGCTTTTTATAGCAGATAAGTAACACTTCAACCTTCTCTCTCAAGTATGGCAAGGCACTAGAAATAAATCTAACTGAAAGCAATATATCATGAACTGTAAATTGAAATACTTTAAGCAATTGAAAGAGTGTTTGGTAAATGTGTATGTAATTTGAAATGAACAGATAGATAATATATCACAAAACTATAAAAAATGAACTAAATAACTATAATCCAAATAAGCAATAAAGACCAGTGCCTTAATCAACCATGGGCAATAGAGTCACTATCATTCCAATCTTATGTTCAACCTCAGAGACAGTTTTACAAGAAAAATTATTACTTCAAAGGTGTTATGGAATGTACATGCAACCTAAAACAAATCTAGAGATATATCAAAAGGGTAATACTTCTCAGATGATAGACCAATTGACTGAGGCCTCAATCAATATAATTTAACCATGCAAAATGAGAAAACGAATAGAAAATATAGACTATGAAGAAAATCAGGAAGCATGCACATCAAACTATCACTTTGAAGAAGTTCTATTGGTTTATCCGAGGGACTAATTGTAAAATTATAATAAAATAATTGCATACATGAAGAAAAGGGACTTATCTTTATTGATTATGAAAATAGTATAATAGAGTTCACATTTATAGTTGTTGATCCATCTAATCCATCTATCAAAATTGTATCATTGTTGTATTGTCTTATCTTTAGACTTCACATTATGTATATTTATGTGTTTGAGTGGCTTTCACACCTCTTTAGGGTGAAAAGACACAACTCTTATTACAAATTATTCTAAAAAAAATAATAAACTAACTAAAAAATAACTACCTAACTTTCGGATTTGGCTTTGGTCAAAAATCTAAAACACCTCAAGAAAAGCTAATATTTCTGCTGGAGATAGGAAATTTGATTTTCCAAACTGGGTCATTTTTAGATTTTTTAAAATTTGACCATCTTTACCCTCTGTCGAAATCATCTTTGTAGCAGGTCTAAATTCCAACATTTTCTGAAGGCTTCGATTAGTTAGTTCTATTTATTTGTTTCATAAAGCTTCCTTCATTTGATATTTTTTAGTATGGAGAAACATGCTTCTTGATAATGGATTGGGACTTCTAAATTATCCAAATTTAGGGTACCACCACCATCGGTGTGACTTCAGTTATCATCAGGATCTCCGTCCTTGTCTTCTCTGTCGGGCAACACTTCATTTCTTTCCGTCGGGTTACTCTATGTTTTGCTCGTCGGTCAACATTGTAACTTTTCTCGTCGGTAATGCTGTTCATTTCCTCATTGGGCAACACTATGAGTTTGTTCCATTATTCTGACCATCGGGTGCACTCCGTCAGTGTATGTAGTCACTTAGTGAATACTTGACTTATATGCATTACTGATAGCATAGCCTTTGATTCATAGGTTCTTTGAAGTCTTTGGTAGTATTACAATGACCATACAGATTATATCAAG
The DNA here is from genome assembly GCA_018584345.1 of Thuja plicata. NCBI lineage: Eukaryota > Viridiplantae > Streptophyta > Pinopsida > Cupressales > Cupressaceae > Thuja > Thuja plicata. The sequence goes on from MU226734.1 coordinate 83,964, forward strand.
TTGAAATCAATGAAAATATAATACATTAACTGATTTAATGCCTTGCATGGTCATCAACTTAATATCTTCAAACATTCAATCAGTTACATGTCATCAATCTCTCCCTTTGGCATTGATGACAACATACTACATTATCATACTATACTATTGCTAATACAATATGAAATATAAAGTTTCATCAAGCTTTTCTAATGTAACTTATTACAAATGTCTGGCTATCGATAAGCTCAAATAGCTTTGATTTGATTCTTGCAGCTTTCTTTCTATCTTCAATCCAGGAGCTTCACTGGATGGATGTAGAATCTTTCTTTCTCTGATGTGATGTGTTCTCCTTCTATGTCAAACTCTCTCCCTTTTACTGTTCTCATTTTGTTTGATGTTTTCTCTCCCTTTCTATTTGCTCTCCCTTTTTCAATATGATAATGAGGTATCTCTCCCTCCCTTTGACATTAATTCCAAACATCTTATGTTTTCAAACAAGCTTTTGATAGTTATGTCAAGTGGATCCTTTCCATCCATAGTATATTCCTTGAATTTCCCAATTCATCGGTAATACCTCTGTTGCTCAGAATAGATAAATACCTTGATGTGTATAGATTTATCTTTGAAGTCCATCTCTCTGCTTGCATCAACATGAATGATATTCTGATAATATGTAAGTTGATGCAGCCTTCTAGTAAGCTTACTGACCAGTAGAAAAGGGTCTGACCCCTAGTCTCTTTCTCAAGTACTCAAATGTATTCTTGGGCACTGGCTTGGTGAAGATATCGACCAATTGTTCCTTTGATTGCACATACTCAAGTATCACCTCTTTTGCCTAAACTTGTTCTCTCAAATAATGATACTTGATGGCAATATGCTTTGTTTTAGCATGCATGATTGGATTTTTGAAAATATTTATTGCACTGGTATTATCACAGTAGATAATTACTGGTTCTAAAATTTTCATATGCATACCTTCCATTATCTATTTGATCCATGCAATATTTGAGTAGTTTGCAGTAGCAGAAACATACTTTGCCTCTGCAGTAGATTGTGAGATGCATCCTTGTTTCTTGCTGATCCATGTGACAAGTCTGTCACCCATGAAGAATGCTCCTCCAGTTGTGCTCTTCCGGTCATCAAGATTTCAAGCCCAATCTGCGTTGGTAAAAACCTTAAGTTCAAATTTGCTTCTCTTCTATACCATAAGTCATATTCCTCGGTATTCTTCAGATATCTTAGAATTATTTTCACAGCAGTCATATGTGATTCTCTGGGATTAGCAGAAAATCTAGCAACTATTTCTACTGCATGTGCAATATCTAGTCTAGTATGTACAACATACATGAGTTTTCCAATCATTGATCTGTACAAAGTCTAATTTACCTCTGATGTCTTGTCCTCCTTTGTCAGCTTGCATCCAGTTGCCATCGGTGTTCCAACTGGTTTGGACTCTTCCATCTTGAATATTTTTAGTACTTCTTTGATGTACTTGGATTGTGTAATGAAAATACCTTCATCTTGTTACATGATCTATAGACCAAGAAAGAACTTGATCTCTCCAAACATAGACATCTCAAATTATTTGCTCATCTCATCTGCAAATGATTTGCATAGCATATCATTGCCTCTAAATATGATGTTATCAACTAATATCTCAGCAATCAAAATGTTAGCATCAGTATCTTCCTTTAAGTAAAGCTTACTATTTTCACTAGTTCTTACAAATCCAATACTTATAAGATAGGAATGAAGTCTTTCATACTAGGTTTGGGGTGCTTGTTTCAATCCATACAAGGCTTTGTGAAGTCTACACACCATGTCCCTTTTGTCTGGATCAACAAACCCTTCTAGTTGTTCAATGTATACCTCTTCTTCAAGTATTCCATTTAGGAATGTAGACTTGACATCCATTTGATATACCTTGAATCCTTTATAAGCAACACAAGAAAGTAATATTCTTACTCCTTCTAGCCTAGCAATGGGTGCAAAGGTATCTCCATAGTCAATTCCTTCTTCTTGTGCATACCCCTTGCATACTAGTCTTGCTTTATTTCTTGTGACTTCTCCATTCTCATTCAGCTTATTCCTGAATATCCATTTTGTACCGATGACATTCTTGTCATCTGGTCTTGGTACAAGTGTCCATGTCTTTTTTTTCTCTATCTGTTCAATCTCTTCATTCATAGCACTTATCCATTCATCATTATCTAGTGCAACATTGACAGATTTGGGCTCATAATCACAAATAAGACATCTTGGATTTAGAGACTTACTTTTGGTTCTCATACCAGCCTTCTTGTCTCCATTGATCTGGTCTTGTGGATGGCTCCTTCTGACATATCTTGCAAGTATAGGTACAACTCTTTGTCTATCAGCTTGATCATCATTCTGTTCTCCATCAAGTTGTGCATCATCTTGAGCAATATTCTGATCATCTGTATTTGTAGCCTGATGCTCGGGTGCAATGATCTGTTTCTTGGGAGCTATACATTGTTGGTAGGGTAGAGTGTCAGGTTCCTCATTGTAAGTGAACTTATTGTAGTCCTCTGGTGCTTTAGTACTTTCCTTTTCATTCTTCTCTGCAAATTCATCTATGTTTACATTTGCACTTTCAACAATTTTGTTAGAGGCTTTGTTTAGACATTTATAAGCCTTGCTCTTGGTAGAATACCCTAGAAAAATTCCTTCATCACTCTTGGAGTCAAGTTTTCCATTTCTATCATCTTTTAAGATATAACATTGACTGCCAAATTTTTTGAAATAACTTACATTGGGTGTGTATCCATACCATAGCTCATAAGGTGTCTTTCTTCAATTGTACTCTGTTCACTGTGTAAACAACAGTACTAACAACTTCCCTCCAGAAGATTTGGGTGATACATTTTTCTATCATCAGTGTCCTTGCACAATCAACTATGGATTTGTTCCTTCTTTCAACAATTCCATTATGCTGTGGTGTTCTCGGTGCAGAGACCTGTCTTTTGATTCCATGCTCATTACAAAAGTTAGTGAATTCATCTGAAATAAATTACCCTCCTCTATCTAATCTTAAGCACTTTAACTCCTTACCACTTTGCTTCTCAACCATTGCTTTGTACCATTTAAACATCTTAAATGCTTCTGATTTATCTTTTAGAAACACGACTGTCATCATTCTAGAGTAATTATCAACAAAGAGAATAAAATATCTATCTCCATAATAACTCTTTGTCCTCATAGTTCCACATAAATCAGTATGGACTAATTCTAGAATTGTATCAGATGTATGGGTTTTGCTTTTAAAACTAGACTTTGTCATTTTACCTTTTTGACAATTCTTACACATGATGTTGTCGGGCTTGGTCATCATCGGTAAGCCTCTGACATTTCTCTTTTTTATTATCTTTATCATGTTGTCAAAATTCACATGACACAATCTTTTGTGCCATAACCATATGTCTTTGTTTGTAGCAATCAAACAAGTGGTGTTAGTATCATTCAGATAGAATAAGTTACCTTTTGTCTGCTCACCGGTACCAATCAGATTTCCTGATTTGTTGAAGATCTTTGCCTTCTTATTTTCAAATGCTACTTTGTGACCTAAATTATTTAACTGAGAAACACTCAATAGATTATAATTCAATCCATTTACCCAATAAGCATTTTCGCATTTTATCTGGTTATTCAACATTATTGTTCCTCTACTTTCAATTGGACAAGGTGTGTCATTACCCATTCTTACTGAACCACCTTTATAGTATTCAAAAGTCTCAAACTTTTGCTTATCACCGGTCATATGGTGAGTGCAGCCACTATTTATGATCCAAACATCATTTTTTCTAACCTTAGGTATGAGAGTTGTTTCTACATACCTTTCTTCATCATCATCTGAATCATCCTTTACAGCCACAAACACCATCTCAATGTCTTCATCAGATTCAGTGTCAGTATCATCATCTTTGCATTTTGCTAGGTAACTGGCCTTCTTTCCTTTGTCCTTATAGTCTCGAGTATCTCTTCTTTCTGATTTTCAGTAGCTTCTATAATTACCTCTGTTAAACTTCTTTTCAAATGATCTGTCATTACTTCTGCCATCTTTTCTTCATCTTTTCTTCTCTTAGTACATCTTGCAACAAAGTGTCCAATCTCTTTGTAATTAAAAAAAACAAGTGGTAATTTACCTTTGCCTCTCTGCATTCTTCTGGCCATAAGTGCTTCAATTTCATCAAGGTCATCTTCTTCACTTTCACTATCACTATCTTTCCTCATAGTGTTTATATGACTTGATTTACTTATTCTCATAGAAGACTTGAATGCAGACTCTATGTTTTGTAAGACACTATTATCAAAGTTATTCATCTCAAATGAAACCAGTCTTCCAATCAAATTGTCTAGAGTAACATTGCTATTTTCTACTGCTCTCATTTCTTGAATGGAAGATACTCTACTAGCATAAGTAGGTAGTAAGATTCTTAGAATTTTACTTACCACTGTATCTTCTTCTAGTACACCTCCAACTCCTCGGATAGCATTGACTACCTCTTTGATTCTTGTGCTGTATTGAGTGATGTTTACACCTTCTTTTATTTTGAGATCATCAAACTTTCCTCTAAGGCTTTCTTCCTTGGCTCTCAAAACATTTTTGTCACCACCATGTACAAGCATCAATTTGTCCCACATCTTCTTTGTAGTCTTGTAGGTTTTGACATCTTCAAATTCAACATCGAAGAGTGAGGAATCCATGCCATTGTGTTCATGCTTCTCTCTCATTTGTTCAACTGTTGGTGCTTCTGTGGGCAACACATATTCAGTTTCTAAGTATTGGGTAACATCATTACCAATACCTGATAAGTGGAGTCTTATTCTACTCTGCCAAGAAGAAAAATTATCTTTGTTCAACTTGGACACATCTCGTCTGTTCATCTTGTGATTTTTAGCTTAGGTCTTGAAACCTTCCTTCTAAGCACACAAGCTCTGATAGAAATTGTTAGAAACAACTGAGAGTGGGGGGGGGTGAATCAGTGGCCTCAAAAATTAATCCTTAAATCAACCCTTTAAAATTTTTAACCACAAATTATATCTCAAGTTATCTTCTGTCCTACAAGATGAATGCCATGAAATACTTATATCAATCTACTACTTGTCGGATTGCTCTATCAAGCCTTCTTTTGTTTGGTTACCGATAAGCAGTCATCTATTTACCGAAACACAGTAAATATGCAGAGTATACCGATAAATCCAAAATCAACTATGTAAGATACAAAACAATAAAGAAATGAATCATACACACATAACACATGAATTTTTAACGTGGAAACCCTGTTAAGGGAAAAAACACTGGGACCGGTACCCCAAATTTTCACTCTTCTGAAGTGAGCCCTATTAAGAGCCAACCCTGTTAAAGGTTACAAACACACTGTTAGATGTGACCTTGTTAGAGGATTTAGAAATAGTTTGTCAACTAGTATCTAACATCTAACGCTACCATCCTTGATCAAACTCTCTTGGCCTGTCAATAGGTATCAGGCATATCCAATGCTACTTTTGTGATCAAACTTTTTGATACTCCTTGGGATGTATCTCAATTGAAAAAGACTTTAAGTCCTACTCGGTTAAGAGGCTTATATGCTTCAATGGTTAAACTAAAACACTAATGATTTCTTCATACATACAACTCAATTGCAGATTTTCAAATCTATTGTAGGTCCATTACTTCACTGATCAATATAATCAAATATATACCTTTGCTCCACACTTGTTCTGCTCTGTGATGCTTGTCTCACTGTTCATCAATGTCTACAAAATCTAGCTCTTTCTTTAGCTTGTTGATCAGGACTGAAATGAAGACTTTCTTCTCCTTTAGATTTCCTTTAGCATCTTTCCTCTTCTTGTTCACCCCACACACACAATTCGTAATTAATTGAGTTTGTCTCTTATAGACATGATTTCCTCTTTTCTTGGCTTTCTTGATCTTGGCGTGTTCCACAATTCTCGCCAATAGATTTAAAGCAAATCTCCAATCTAATCTCGTAGAGATCTTCTTGCCAACTGGACAAAGCAACTTTAAATCAATTACTTATCTTCATAATATCAAGATGATTAAAACAATGATAAGTATAAGTTAAATCTATCTTTAGCTTCTTGAAAACTAAGCATTTTGTTGTTTTCTCAACTCTTTGTTCTGTTGGTCAACACTTCATTGTGGGTTCATTACTATTTCAATATGGTATCAAAGTTATGACCTTAGAAATTTCTTCTTGTATTGGAGAGTTGAGCTATTGCTAGATGAGATATTTTCATTGTAGATGATTTTTGGTTAGTGTTGGAGGAGATCTAAACTCACAATTAAGTCTAGGATGCTAAAGAAAGTTGGAATTGGATTTTGTTTCATCTAAATTTGATATTTTTGCCAAATTTTTGAGGGTATGAAGTTGGAATAATTGTCTATTCTAGAAGGTAGCTAATTGTTTGGATAAGATTACACCAAATGGGCAACAACCTTTTTGACTCTCTACCTATTTCGACATATACTCACTATATTCAGCTTTGTTAGATTAATATTTTGCATTTATGAGTAAAATCAAAAGTTATATACGAAAAAATTATTTATGTTTTGTTGTGGGATTTGATTGGTTGACCACAATATTTAATTAAGGGTCTTGTATTAGTATATGGTCATTGGTTTTATTAGTTGGTATCCACGAGTGCAATTTCATTGGTAGTCTCATTGACTATGGTGCCTGCACATTTATTGGCACTTTGAATATTCATGTCAGGTGACCTGTGCATCGACAAGTCCACGTGTTAACCGCTGATAATTTTTTCCTTCGTTGATTTCCCTATTCACCGCCAACAATGTTGGAAGTTGATTTAGCAAGCTTTATAGTGATACATTTTTTTTTTTTTTTGTTGGAGGATTCAGACCTGCGAGGCAACCCAGCGAGGCACGAAGCCTGCAAGCTACCAACCAGCGAAGGCCACCATAGACGTTTTAGGAACCCGATACGGGCCCACTCGTGCCTGAAACCTCTTCGGCTTAGAGCCAAGGACTGAGGAGCATCCACGCTGCCAAATTTGCCTGGGGCACAATCCCAGCCTCATCCCTTATGGTGTCGGAGCCTTGCACTCGGCAAGACTTGATCCCTGGTGGGCTCGTTGTGAGCCATTCAACTTCACCAGTAGACCAAGGGCCCATTGACATAGTGATACATTTTATTTCACTGTCTTTTGATATTTGATAACATTTATTGTAGTTTGAAGTGGAAATATTTTTCCGTGGTATTTGAAAGATGATTAGGAACTCTATAATTATGTGTATGCAATTTTCTAGATTTAGCCATGAGTAGTATTTATTGAGTTTTTGAGATTTGAGGCATCTACTTGACTACTTGTACATACTATATCTTGGATTACTTTTATTTGTGGGGGCCTTCATTATGTCGAAGGCGTTCCTTTTCTCAAGTTGCAAAACTTCATTTACACACCAATGTTAAAAAAATATCTAATAAAAAATATGCAAGACGATTGAAAATATCAATGTCATTCATTTCCCATCATTCTGTTTATTTTCGTTCGTTTTAATTCGTTGCGTTTAATAAAGTTGGTTCAAATTTGTGACTCATGAGCATGGAGTCGCATTTTTTATTAACCATTTTGTATTCCATATTTTTTACATTAGACCATTCATTTAGCGTACTGCATTTAAACTTTAAACAATATGTAATAAAAAATTAATATTATGAGTAAGTTCATTTGTCACGATTATGCAATGTTTATTTATCTATTTCAATTTTAATGTTTTTTAAAGAAAATAAAATAAATATCACAACTTCATTAATTTTTTAAGGTAGTGTAGACATGTTCTAGTTTTTGTAAAATAGTTTAATATATTATTAATAAAATAATGCTAATATAAATAGTCTAATTATTATTATCAAATAATTATAATTAATATTATAATAATTTAAATAATACTAACAAATTAATATTATTATATCTTATTATTTAATAATTAAGTAATAATAATATTATCATATTAGAATTATTATAAAATATAACAAATAAATAATATAATAAATGATTTAGTTTATAAAAGATAATATGATATTTACATTTTAAATATATTTGTCATTTATAAATTATAATAGTATAGAACATAATGGTTTACATTATGGTTAGGATTAGTGTTAACATTTAGGGTTAGGGTTAGGATAAGAGTTTATGTTTATACAATGGTTAGAGTTATGATTGGGTTTAGAGTTTGGGTTATGATCTTGTTTATGAATAGGGTTTAATGTTTAGGCTAGGGTTACAGTTAGTGCTATGGTTGGGTTTAGAGTTGTGAGTAGGGTTTAGGGTTACAATTATGGTTTGGGTAAGAGGTTAAATCATGGTTAATACTATGGTTAGGATTAAAATTTTGATCAAAGTTACAATTAAGGTTAGGATTGAGGTTGGATCTAGGATTATGGTTAAAGTTAGGGTTTTAATTACGGTTATGGTTTGCATACTATTTAGGTTTATGTCATGATTATAATTAGGGTTGTGTATCTAGGTTGGGTTGTGATCTTTTTTAGAATTGCGATTATGATTAGAATTACAGTTTAATGTTTCTGATAAGGTTTAAGGTTAACATTTATGGTAATGGAGCATGATTATCTTCCTAATTGAGAGGTTTTCTAATTTATTTGTTTACCTCTATTTAGACCTTTCTTGCACAAACATCATTCACTAAATAGTATGCTAATTGACCTTATTAGAACTGCACTATTATATGCAAAAGAAAATACCAATATTTTCCCCTAATTAACCTTCACTATCTCTTCGGCGTACCCATTTTACCTTAAGGTACGATTGCTAGTTTTTAGTTGTATGTCATATATTGGAGGTTTCAGACTAGTTTCAATAAGAAATTTTTTTATTTTCCTTGTGGCTCTAATGGTGGATTCATGATTTGGGGTTCTTACTCATAATTATCATACTTGAAAAGTGAGGATGCAAAGATTGACTTGGTAAATGGAATTATGCTCTACCTTAAATTAGGAATAACCTACCTTCATCAAGGAGTATGAGAAGTTTGCACATAGGATCAAATTTGATTAGGTCATGGGCTTTAATGTAATGCATGTGTCAAATTCCTTATTCTTCAACATTCATAAGTGCACTAGTATGGGATAAATATAAGGATCTATTTGGTTCATTTAGTGATGCAAGATATTTACAACTAGAAGCAGAGTAAAAAATTTCTTTCTATCTAACCATTTCCCACTATTGAGGATTATTTGGTTCAGTTCAAGTCTTTAAGATCTCAATTAGCAATTTGTGAGAAAGAGTAAACTAATAAGGAATGATATTATTTATTTTTTTATAAATTTAATGGCATCTTTGTGTATTCCTCTCCTTCCTTTTACTCAATTATGGATGAGTTTGGTGCTTCATTTTTCATGCCTTCAGTTGAAACATTTTGTGAGGGATTGACTACGGAGAAATCTAAGATTATTCAAAATGATGTCACTCCAAATTCTCATGCTTTGATAGCTACATTGGATCTTATGGAAAGGGGAAAGCCTAAGATAAAATATAGTGACACTTCCAACACCTCTTTCAAAGAGGTTCATTATAAGAAGGACAAACCTAAGTTTACCTTTTGTAAAGGGAGTGAGCATAGTGAGCAATTTTTTTATAAGAAAGAATTTCATGAGTTGAAACAACTTCTTAAGGAACATCATATTTTCATTCCTTCTTCATCTATCTCACAATACTCTTCTACCAATCATGAGGACACTTCACACACATGTTATAAAAAGGTTCATGCATTGATTATCACTCATGCAAATAGTTATATTGGTTGGATTATTGATTCAAGTGCTTCAAAGCATATTGCTAGCTCATTTGATAACATGATTATGCATTCGCTTAGAGAGCCATATTATAATATGATCTTGATTGCAAAAAATCAATTTTTTCATGTTGCTCCTATTGGACATGTTGACTTGGGTACATGTTTGGTATCTAATATTTTTGCATTCTTGATATTACTCATAATCTTCTGTCAATTTATCAAATTACACAGACAAAAAACATAGTTGAGTTCACATATAATCATGTTATCATTCGTCAAGAGATTGGACATATTATTAAAGGCTGTAGGGTTGAGCATAGGTCTAAGGTGTATACATTTTCTTATTTCCATCCTAAGTATGATCCATAAGTTCCTCTATTTCCTTGTTCTAGTGTGAGGAGTAATTTAGTTCCTCTTAATAGGTTTATAAGTTTTGCCACGATTCCCCCATTAATTGGTTCATTAGAGTTGAGATTTTACATGGATTCCACGACTTTAGCAAGGTAATACATATGTGGTTTTCCAAATTTTGGGGTGCAGGATGGTTTCATTTTGGGTGTTTGAGACTTGTTTTTTCATTTTTATTCTACAATTTTGGAGGACATTCCTTTAGGGGGTAACTCTCCTCTTTTCACATTTTACATTGGAGGATGTTCTTGAATCTCTTCATTCCATTGTTTCTTCTTTGATGGGGTTCTTCCTGATTTTGATGAGACGTCTTCGAAGGTCCTTGTCTATTCTTTAGAGCTTTCATTTGTGACACTTCTTCCTTCTTTCTTCTTCATAGAGATGGAATTTCTTCAATATTCAATATTGAATCTCTTTCCTCCTAAGGGGAGACATGTTTTTTTCATCATTGGATCCTCTTAAATGGCTTCAGACTATCTTTAGTAGCTTTGATGATACTTTAGCATGGGGGCAATCTATTCTCTATATTTCCCTTCATTGGAGGGTTTGTTGTATTATATCTTTGTGATGGATGTAGTTCTTGGGGGGTATTGACATTGAGACCTCAATAAATCACCCAGTCTATCACTTGTACATGATTTTCATTTTTTCTCTTTTGGAGAGGAGTTTTGTCCTACAAGGTTTTCTCCCTTTCTCTATTTGTGAGAGCTTAGTTGCATGATTAGTTGTGCATGGGTACCTAACATGGCTTAGTTTCTAAGACCCATATTATATTTTCATTTGCATATTCCATTATAATTTTCATTTTGCATCATTTGCATAATAATTTAACTCCCTAGGTTGCACTTAAGGGGGTGTTAGTGTAAATGAGGTTATTTCATATCTAGTTATTAATGAGATCATATTTACTTGTTAAGTTATTCTTAAGTATCACATTATAGAAGTTTTTTATAATGAGACCATGTCTGATTATTTACATTTAGTCATTAGGCATTTATTATTTAGCATTGAGTATTTAATGTTTGTATCAAGAGTAGTTGGCATGCCTCATCACACCTTGTCTATATAACCAAGGTGTTTGTACATTGTACCATATCTCAATATAACATTTTACATTATCTCATTTAGTAGTATCTCTCTATATTCATGTGAACCCATGTTGCAACACTCTCTTGTGGAAGGTATCTTTGTTGGTCGATCGTTGAAGTTTGTAACTTAATTTGGGTTAAAAGCATTTCAACAATATAAAGTATCAAATATTATTTTCTAATTTTCAGAATTTTGTGTGAACTTTTTATGGCATTTTTTCTCTTAATATGATAACAATCAATACATTATATTTTATAATTATTAATATTTTATGTGTATGCATTTGTGCGTGCATAATGCACATGTGTGTGATAACTATAAAGGATTGGAAATTTATTGGTATTAATATAAATATAAATTATTAATGTGTAAAAATATTACATGTGTGTGAATGTGTCCCTATTCATGTACATGGATACATTTGTGTGAAAATCATAATGAGTGTGTGTAGGGTAATAATAGTATAGTATAAAATTTATTTAAAAACAAAGGATGATGTGTGTGGTTAATCATAAAGAATTAGAAACTTATTAATTTTAATATCACATAAAATTTATGTTTGTATGCGTGTTTATACAAGTGTGTGAATAATAAAGGATTGTGTGTGTTAATTATGAAGGTTACAAATTTACTAACTTTAATATAAATATAAAATCTATTTAAAAATATAAGATAGAGAGAAAATTTTAAAAATAGATGTCGAGGCTTACATGTTGTGATACAATGATTTGTAGGTAGACTGTTGTATTTGCCAAGATCTTTGCCCACTTAGGTCCACTCAATTCGTTAAGCATATATGTCGATACTGATGATCCATATGCCCAATAACCAATTATTGTTACTGTATAATATACTGCAAGACCAACGGTGAATTGAAAATAAAGAGCTTTATGCATGTTCTTGATAGATGGTTTTTTTAAAGATGCCTGCACAACACAATTCATTGGTGTCATTTACCATATTTAATTTTAAAACCTTCAATGTCTAGAATTTGTGCCTAAATATGGGAGATTACACCAAGTAGAGCCTTACAATGTTGATTCATGTTGGGTTTCATAATTCTTGAAATCTAGAACTAGACTCATCAATAGCCAAATCCTATTTTGCACAAATAAATACAGTTTTCCTAATATAACCTTCTTTGATACTATGTAAGATTTAATGCATGTGTTAAATTAAATAAGATTTAAGAGATGAAACAAAACTAAAAAACTAGCTAGCGTAGACGAATCTTATTTTGAACAAATAAATAGAACTTCCCTAATCTAAGGTCTACTTTCATGCTATGCAAAATTGTATTAAATTAATCCAACTTATAGAATGAAACATAATTAAAGAAAACTAACTAATATACAACAATATATAGACTACATATAAACAAGATGGAATGAATATATTATTCATCAAACTAAACAACCATTAAATGTAATGAAGTAAAGGATAAAAACCTAGTCTCCAAAAATATAATGACTTTCCTAAAGCCTATCAAATAAAATTATAAAAGAAAACAACTTGCTCCTAGTATTGTCTAAATAATATACACAGATAGAATGCATAATGTTTATAATATCGAACATAATCTATGGTATGATAATATATATCTAGATAATGTATGATAATTTATATCTAAATATAAATTAAGCTTATCTTATGCTTGACTTAATAGGTTGTATATTGTCTAACATTATTTATATAAATGAAAAAAAATATTGATATTACTTACTTGAAGTTCAGGAACCATTCCACTATTACTTGCAAAAATAATAGTTGCAATTGCATTGAATCCATTGAACATCTTTTCTGTCCTTGAACCAAGTAGTTTATAGCTCTTCGAATTTGACATACCTAGACAAAGAATATGAATTTAAGTTGTCAAAATTTACTTTTCAAAACATTTTTTATTCTTAATAGATTTAGGACAAAAAATAAATGATGATATCTCTCTAGGTGGAATCTTGCATTGTATTACATCGAAGGTGTGCACAAAAAATAAAGTTCATTTTTTTTTCTATCAAATAATAATTTAACAAATATATTTTTCATTATTTATTTTTAAAATATTTAAAAATGAGCTTAACTTTGCACATACCATTTGATATTGAGATCTTCATCAAAATCACGACGTATATGAAGGTTAGAAATGCTGAAATGCCAATCCACACCCTCATAGCTGACAAGTGTGGTACAAGAATAGAAAACACAAAATATACGCCTCCTGAAATGATAATGAACTCTTGAAGAGTCATTTTAGAAGAATTGCTAGCTTCCATATATATTTGCTGACATTTACAAAGAATACATACCAAGGATTAATACATGTCATCATGCTGACACAAATTTATCAACATAAATAATAAAAATAGAAATATTGTGATGTTCACAACTAGGATACTTATAATTATAATTTTTTATCATTAAATAGATCATTTTTTATACAATGTTATGGTAGTATTTTTTTATGTTATTCCAATGTTCTAATTATGTGACATATGTGCTCAATTTATAATTACAATATTGTATTTCCTCATTTATTTGATTGAAATGACGTGTACATATTTATGTTATTATAATATCCATTTCTATTAATTAAATAATAATAATTCCTACCAAATCTTATTGAACATATTTGTTGCAGATAAACTTTTAATATTCTTTTACCAATTTAGAGTGTGTATAATTAACATTTATCATTTATTTTCTATTTGACATAAATTATTGTAGTTGGAATTGATGTTGTAGTATTTTATTTAATGGTACATTCTTTCTAATAAATATCAATGACATTGAAATATTAGGTACAAGAATACGGTAGACGAATATTTAGCATGATTAGCCAACATTGTACCATTATTTTATTTCATCATGTCCTAAAATTGAAATATAAACTCCAAGAATAAAGTAGACAAATATTTTCAATCTGGTTAAGTTTTATCATGCCATTGTGTCATCTCACCAAGTCCTAGCTCTACACTTCCTAGAATCGCCATGGGATAGGACTCCACAAGATACTATTTGACACTTATTAGTTCTCTTATAATATTTTATTCAATTCCTTAAAATTAAAATTTGCATTCTTAGGATGGCTATTAGGGAGTAAGGAAGAGTTAACTTCAATTGAAAAATTAAACTTTTTTTTCATAGGATGGTCACAATGAATTAGGAAGGAAGAGTTAACTTCAATTAAACCATCTAAAAATTAAATTAAAAAGAAAATCTTTATTTGGGATCTAAGGAATAAGAAAAACCAAGTTGTTTGTAGAAAAAAGGAAAATAGGCCTTCTATTGTTGATGAGTCTCACTCTTCTGTTGAGAAGTTTCAAAAGGTGGATAATAGGGGACATCTCCTATTGTTTTGTTCTTCTTTGGACACCTTTTATAATGTTTTTATCTTAGATGTGGATTCTTCTATTACAAAGAAAATAATTATTGGGGAGAAGGATCCTTGTAGTGAAGCAAAGAAAAAATCTTTGAAACCCTTCTTCAAACAACCTTGACTTTGGACTGGTCTCTTGTAAGTTTTTTTGTTACCTATCTCTTGTAGTTTCGTAATTGTTCTATGGTTGTTGCTTGGTGTCTTGCTAGGTCATTTTTTTCTATCATTCTCTTTGTAAAAGAGCTAGGACCCTTTCAAAATACCCGCTTACCTAATAAAAAGTATATACATCTTAAATACATCTACTATTTAAAATATATTAGACATATGAATATTGAAGAAAAATAAAATAACTAAATATTATATCTTCACCATAGTGTATTTAAGATATCTATGCTAGCTATATAACTTTATATGTGTTCTTATAAATATTTAATATTTTATACAATTGATCATATTCAAAATTCATAATTGCTTTTATTAAATTATTCAATTTGTTTTCATCGACCTCCATTATTTTTCATAAATTTATAATGTTATTAAATATTAAAAATTAATTGTATATATTGTATCATCCTAAAAGGTAAGCACCCTTAATTAGGTGCTCATTTTATCCCCATTTTAGTATGTATGGTTTCCCATATTGATAACATGCTCTTCTAACACTTATTGGACCTTCAAATTAACATTATAGGTCCTATATTGATTCAATTTGTTCAAAACTTGAGGTTGGCCCTTATTTCTAATTGTGCTCCTCTATTTTCTATCCAATCTAATAATTCATTTCCTCGCCTAGGACCTATCCACTTATTTTCAGGCTTCGTCATCTGCTCCGACCCTGAAATGAGTTGTCTCCTCTTTTCCCGCACTTACTCACTATCCCCGATATCCCAGTAAAATTTGAGCCTATTTTGTCTGGGATAGGTTGCCAAAACTGACCTATCCCTGGGATAGGTCGCCAAAAATGACCTATCCCTAGTGTTTTGGGCCCAAATTTTGCCTGGATCTCGATAGTAGGGTCTTCTTTCGAGGTTTTCAATTGTGGTTGACCTAGATCAAATTTGAATCCTAAATGGAGGGAGTGAAGTATAAAAGAACCGCCTCTCCCCTAATTTGGGAGGAAGTAATCAAGTGCAAGAATTCCATATCAAATTTTCAAGCATTCATGATCAATAAAGCAAATTGAAGTTCAAGATCTCTTCTTCAATCAAGCATCCAAGTCTTCAATCCTTCTTCTTCATCATCCAAAATTGTGGAAAACTACAACATCCATCATTCAAGGCTTTGGTTTCATGATTTCCTATTAGGTCCTTTTCAAGATCAAGCTATTGCATCAACACTTGTGATCACATCCAAAGAAGCATTGCATCATCAAGGCAAACCCACTTTCTCAACCTTTTTCCCCATTTTTTCTATGTGCAGGAACATGTTGCAGAGCTGTTAGAACTTTTTTGGGAAGTACAAGAACAGTTGCAGATTCTGTGAAATTTTTGCTCGAAAGTGTTGGGAACACATCGCCAAAATCGACCTGTCCCCAGGTATAGGTCAAGTTTCAAACTATCCCTTCCTTTTTTTGGCTTAAATTTGGTAGGAAGTCAGTTTACAATCTCCAAGACCCATATATGTGATTACAACTCATTCTGAGACTATAACATGCAGAAATTTGGGTATGAAAGTTTAATTTTTCTATTCCATTTCCAGATGCATTCAAATCCTCCTCCATCCCCTTTAAAATCAGTTTTCTCAATTACATTAAATCAGATCTATACTTATTTAATCTTTTGCATATCAATATCATCCCTTTCTTTCTCAAATCAAAAGCAACAAAGGAATCAAAACCCTTCAAGGCATTAATATCGTAATGGCATCCTTTTCAACAAGTTGTGTTAATCATATATGTCTTGAGGTGGTTTTGCATTCCAATGTGTAATATGAATTGAGGAAAATATCCCTTTTACAAGATCCCCTTTTTATATTATACATATACATATGTAAAAAAATATATGCATACACAAACATGTTAGGAATAAGGTGTCTCAACCTTGGATAATTCGTATTCTTATTATTTGTTTTGTAAAATGTATTTCTTGCAAATAATGTAATTAAGTGTGAGTGTACATGTCTAGTTGGCATGTTGATGTGTCGACATCTTGAATTGTGTGTAAGGAGATCATGGCTGAA
>MU226734.1:100869-121531 GCA_018584345.1 Thuja plicata
TCTAGAAGATTCAATGACGGGTGAAGACATGCAATGACATGTGGCAACTGATAAAGTTGAGTACTGTACACTCTTCCACAATCGTGGGGTTCCTATTTTCTCAGAGAATGGTAAAACCCTAATACGAATATCTTTGGAAGTTGCCCTAAAAAGGAAAGCGCATGATATAAGCATTTTTAGGGTTGTAGATAGATATAGAAAAAAGAGTGTGTTGTTGGTATGATCGTGTGCTACTGGATTAGTCTTTGTGTGTGTCGATTGTCTCCTGAAAGAACTTGCATTGCAAGTGTGTTGTAACCGTTGTGTTGAAGATAATACATTGTGCAGGTTTTGGAGTGCTGGGGTTTTTTACCGAAAGGTTTTCCCCAGGGTAAATCATTGTGTCATTCTCTATTTTTTCTGTATGCATGGTATATGGCTGCAATATCATTGTTAAATTAGTTAACGAATCTGAAATTGTAAGGATTTAAAAGAATTTGCATAATACTTTCCTTTAGAGATTAGTGTAGGAAGTTGTTTCCGCACCTGAGTTTCCTTACAAAACATACACACTAGTTTATTTATGCTAGATTAATTTATGTGAGAGATGTCTAGAGATATCATTCTCACCAAAAATATAGTAGAACAACAAACCATAATTTGTTTGAATGTGTAATTACTATTATTTAGATATATATATATCTAAAATATAAAAAAGATATAAAACTATTTTTCAGGCAAAAAATAAATTTATTAATATACTATTATATCTGGATACAATAAAGAGATTCCTAAACATTAATAATGATCATACTAACCAGAATAAGCAAGAACCACAAGGGGTTCCTGCAAAGCCAAACAACCACATGCCCACTAGGGTAGGACTTTACTCCTATTTCCCAACCAAAATCATTCTAGATAATCATCGTAGATACTTGATCTACAACATTTTGACATTCACTTGGATCATAATCTCCCCAACTAGAAACATTCCAATTCTATGTTCCCTCAAAATCCCATTTTGCAAACTAGCAAACCACCTTGTTCCATTCTCTAAGATTGTGAACATATTTGGGAATGTAAACAAAGGAAAAAATAGAGTCAATTTATTTGTCCAAATCAATAATTTTCTTGGCCACTAGGGTCGGTATATAACAATCATCCCGAAAAATCTTTTTGATAAGAAGAGAACCCAAAATGGTTGAATTTGATTCACAAATAGCCTTTCATTTTCTCATAGCCATAATTTAATCCAAGACTATGAGAATCACTAGAGTTTCAATTAAAATATTATAAAAATGACATATTTAGGTAGAAAATATAAAACAAACACAATCAACATTATCCTAACTTATAACACCAATCCTAGTAGCCTTAGGGTTACCATACTGAGAGGAAATATTTATATTCATTTTAAGAAAATCATCAAGAGGAGAGAATTTTCCATTTTCTTCACCTTCATTGATACTTGCACATAAGTGATTTAATTGGTAATTGGGGAAGAAAACATAGAAAGCTCCAAAAGATTAACAATGTGAATGTTAAAGAATGTGAGCGGTTCAACAATACTAAATTTTAAATTTGATTGTCTCAGGTTGAGAATACATTCAACCTTGTGCTTTTCAATCTATTTTTTGTTCATGAAAATATTAAAATATTTGAAAATTTTACTCCACCTAAATTTTCCAGAGAATAATTGAAGGGCCACTTTCCCAAGAATCCAATAGATAAGAAGATGAATTAGGAGGAAAACCCATACTCTCTCATTATTCAGAAAGGGAAGTGACATAGACCATTAGTCCATTCCAAATCATCCACCAAAGATTCTATATTTTCTTTGAAAAGGGACATTGGAGGAAAAGACGATTGAATCATTCTTTATTAGCACCATATATAGCGTAGAAATAGAGGTCCCTTAAATGCCTAGTTTCCTAATATTTTCTCTGGTAATAATTTTTTATGACTAAAAACCACAAGAAAATAGTCTATTTAGGCTATCCACCTGTATTCCAAATTATTTTCCACCGTGGATATTTAACATAGTTCTATTTTTGTTGTTCAAGGAGTTGATACCCAAGATGAACTACATAGCTACCTTTCAAATTTTAACCTCATGCAAGAACCTTAGATTCCTCCAAAGGGTCATAAGGTCTATCTTCTAGAGTAGAAGCTAGAATATCTTGATCTTTTGTAGAACTCTCACTTGCTTAGATACAAGATTCCTTCAATCTTTACTTTAGATCCCTAAAGGAGATGAACATTTAAAATCAACTACCCTATACCAGCTAGGATCTTGAAAATCATCACAAATTAGATTATTCATCAACCAAGGAAATGATGAAAGGATTGGGGGATGATTATCCCATGAGTGTTTAAAAAATAATGATTTTCTTCCCCTATTGACTATCCCAAAAAATAGTTCTTTATAGAGCATTCTAAATCATATCTATCATTCTCCAATGGTCTCCATTTTGGGAATACCATCACTAACCACCCCTTCTAAATATTTGAAACCAAGAATCCTCTACTATGGATGGTCTATATTTTTACCCTATTTCAAATGAATTTTGGCCACTAAGGCCTTGAAATTCATCCATAAAGATGTTGAACGTTAAGACCTCCAATCTCTTTAGGTCTAGACACAAATTCTCAACTCACAAGGCTCCACTTTGGGTTATCCAGTTTTTCAACCAATAAGAATTTTCTTGAGAGAGCGTGAAATTCCCTAAAGAAACTTTTTGGAGTAGCTAAAAGAAGACAACTATAGATTAGAAATACCTAAAATATATACTTTAAAAGTGTCAATCAACTTTTAAAAGAGAGTTGTTGAAAACTTGAATGGCTAACCTTCATGCAAAATTCATCTAAAAATTTGTTTTAGATAACCCTCTTAATATTACCTTTATGGAGATTCTAGAATGAACCAATTTTTAGAATGCGGATTGATTTCTTGTAGGAGAGTTACGCCTTGTATTTTTTGGACTATTTTATGGTGATTTTTGCAATAGATTGATTGGGGATTCATTTTCTCAGATGAAGAGAAGAAACTGGATGTGGAGAAGAGAAGTGAAAAGGAAAATATTTTGATGCAAAACTAGTGCATACCTTTCTTGGGCATCCATGAGAGAAGGAGAGATAATTTGCTGTTGTTATGTGCTGTCCTGTCTGTAGTTGTTTTTTTGGCATTTTGAAAGAGTTTTTGCATTGTTTTGTTTGAAGGAGGACAAAAAATTGTACCTGATTTGACCGGGTAGTGTTGTTTGCAAATGGAAGCACTTGTAATAGGGGATGCTTATAATTTTCAATCTATTTGAAGCTGAGAATGAAAATAACATGTTTATTTGTTGTTAAAGTTGTTTTTTGCTGTATTTTTCTTTCTTTTGAGTAGTGTGAAAGAGTGATTTGGGCTGTAACAATTGACAGCCTGAAAAGGCTCTCGATTGTTGGTTGCATCATATGGTATCAGAGAAGGGTTTGAAATTGTTTATAAGGAAGATATAAAATGACACATAGAGGAAGGAGTAGAGGAAGGCTCTAATGAGGAGAAGAAAATCTAGCACTCATGGAGATGCTAAGAGGGATTACAACAATATTAGAAGCCATAGAAACTTCTCAGAGGAGAGGGGTTCCTATTGAAGATATCAGTAAAGATGAGGAAGAGGCTCTTGAGGTTGCAAATGAACAAGGGGGAGACCCATACAAAGAGAGGTTTTTATAGGCATTGGAAAGGCTTGGGAATAGGCCAAAAATGGACCAATCAAGCTATAGTGAGAGTATGAAGCCTGAGGAACTCATTGATTGGATTGCATAAATAGATAAGTATTTTGATCTAGGATCTATTGACAAAAATAAGAAGGTAAAATATGCTAGTACCAGACTAAACGGACATGCCTCCCTATGGTGGGATCAAGTGCAGATTGATGGAAAAAGAAAAGGAAAGGATAAAATAAAATCATGGGAAAATATGGTCACAAAGTTGAAGACAAAGTTTTTACCTGTGGATTATCACATCAACGTAATCAAAAGGTTACAAAACCTTAAACAAAAGGATCTTAGTGTCATGGATTATACAAAAGAGTTCTATAGATTGAGCATTGATGTTGGACATGTTGAAGATGATGAAGAAAAAGTAGCTCAGTATGTGAATGGTTTAAGGATTAATATACAAGATGAACTTAGCATGGTGTTGATTAAAATGATGGAAGAAGGTTACTAGTATGCACTAAAGGCGAAGGAAAATTTGGCAAGAAGGCAACAAGAAAGCCTTAGAGGAAGGGGAAAAACCCTTACGAGGTAGAGGAAAAATAAGTGTAGGAAGAGGGCAGAAGAAAAAGTAAGAAGAAACAAGATTGTCACAACAAACACCAGTGATAAATTATGCAAGAGGAAGAGGGGATTATTAAGAGGAAGAGATGAAACTTCTAGAGGAAGAGGAGAGTATGGAAGAGGAAGAGGATTTTCAGGAGTTTGTTTCAGCTCTGGAGAGATGGGTCATAGGGCTTTTGAATACTCTCAAACACAAGAATTATAAAAGACCAACACTGGGAGAGCATATGCCATAGAAGATGAGTATGAGACATGATTGGTTGATCCAGAAGATGGAGGAGTTCTAATTTTGAGAAGAGTGCTTTGTAAATCAGAGAAGGAGAAACTAGAACCAATACAAAGGAGAAGCTTGTTCAAAACCATTTGCAAGGCACAAGGAAAATGTTGCACTATCATTTTGGATAGTGGAAGCACTGATAATTTAGTGTCACAAGAGATGGTGGAAAAGATAAAACTAGAAAGGATAAAGTACCCACATCCATATTGAGTAACTTGGTTGCAAAATTGGTGAGTTTCCAAGTTGGTGATTATAAGGATGAAATTGAATGTGATGTAATGTCAATGAATGTTTATCATATAATTCTGGGGAGGTCATGGCAATATGACCACAAAGAAATCCATGATGGTGAATCAAATACATATACAATCACAAAGGACAAAAACTAGTATGTCATGAACCCACTAAAGGAGAAGAAAAATGAAGTGGATAGTGATGCAAAGGTATGCATAATCACTGGGAAACAATTTCCGAAGGAGTTAAATAAGGAAGAACTATGTTGTGCTTTAGTTTCCAAAACAAATCAAGTTGGGACAGAAAGTGAAGAACATGAAATACCCGAGGAAATCAAGGAGATATTACAAGAATATGAAAGTATTTCGATGAAGGAACTTCCTCATGGACTCCCACCAATTAGGAGTATAAGCCATTGCATGGATTTTATGCCAGGAGCAAGCTTACCAAACAAGGCAACATATAGAATGAGCCCAAAAGAGAATGAGGAGATAAATAAACAAGTGTAAGAGTTGTTGGACAAGGGTTCGGTAAGAGAAAGTTTGAGTCCATGTGCAGTATAACTAGCAGTTTTGGCACCCAGAAAGGATGGAGAATGATGCATGTGTACAGATTCAAGAGCCATAAACAAGATAATAATCAAATATAGCTTTTCATTGCTACAAATGGATGACTTGATGGATTTTTTAAGTGGAGCATGATACTTCACCAAAATTGACTCGAAGAGCGGGTATCATTAGATAAGAATCAGAGGAGTTCAATGGAAGACCAAATTCAAGAAAAAGGAGGGAATATATGAGTGGTTGGTCATGCCATTTGGTCTCACAAATTCCCTAAGCACATTCATGAGGTTAATGAACGAGGTGCTCAAATCAATTTTTGGTAAGTTTGTGATTGTCTATCTTGATGATATCTTGGTTTTAAGTAAGGAGAAGGATGAACATTTAGAACATGTGAGGGTTGTTTTGAAAAGATTAAGAGAGGAAAGGTTGTTGGTCAATGTTAAGGAATGTGTCTTCATGAAGGAGGAGCTTGTGTATTTGGGTTTTATCATCTCAAAGGAAGGCCTACGAATGGATCCAAAAATGGTTAAAGCAATTCTTGAATGGCCATCCCCTAGGAGAATGTTTGAAGCTAGGAGTTTTCATGGTTTGGAAAGATTTTATAGGAAGTTTATCAAAAAATTTAGTAGTATTTTTTAGCATAAATGATGCAGTGATGCTAAGGATTGCATTGATGAAGATTGGTACAGTTTTGATGACAGGTGAATCAGTTATTTAGTTTTCATTAATGTCAACTGGTTGACTTAGTGTTTTTAGTATGTTACCAGATATTGTGTAAGCAAATTATGAGTTTCAGTATGTTTTTAGAGTTGCTATTCTAATGGAAGAATATGTCATGTGTTGGATGTTAACTTGGCCATCATGACTTTTGATATGAAGAATTAAGTTGGTAATGATTGAATGAACTCAAACTGGGTAACTACTAGAACGGTCAGTGATAGACTGTAAGTAATTTGTGTGTTATGTCAAATCGGTAAAGTATTTGGTGGAGTGGTCATATGATATGATTGTGAAAATGTCAAGATACTATGTTTATGATTGCAACTCATATTGTTGACTGATGCAACTAGTTTAATTGACTGGAAGAGGTGTTAACAAAATGAACATGTAAACAAGATAAAGTTCTTGAACATGTTATGAATATTTGTGGATCAGTGAAGGAATTCAAAGTGGCGATAGGATCGGTGATGATTTTCATGAATCAGTAAGGTAGTTCTGTAATTTGTGGAGCTTACTTGACATCACATTGCCCGAGGTATGCATTTGAGGTGGATTCTACAAGAAGTTTCTTTTGGTCAAAAGAGTTTTTGAAGATGGCTGAACTACCAAGGTAAAATCCATCTGTAAGCTGATGCGGTTAGAGAAAACCATTTTATGAGTGACTAGATACATTGTATCTTACCTAATGTGATCTAGATCATTCATATCTTAGATCTAGGGTTTGTTTTAAGTCGGTGGAAGTAAATCTATTTATTGGAATATTGAAGAAGTTAGAGAGTTGCACAAGGATGTGGTGAAGGAGAAAGAAAAGGAATCAAGTGTGATCAAACTAAGGAAGAGTATAGATTATGGAGAAGATGTATGGATCTAAACTAGGTATGATCATGCAGAGGTAGTGTAAATTACACAAATCAGTTTATCTATTGCTTTCTAACCATTGTAATAGCGAAATCCCTTAACAAGGTAGATCCTAACATATCTTAGTTGTAAATCCTCTAACAAGATGGCATTTTAGTTGAATGTTTTAAGTCCTCTAACAAGGCTTCTCCTAATAGGGAAAAGATACTAATATATCTAAGGTAAATCCCTTAGCCAGGTAGCACCTAACAGTGTTGTAACCTTCAACAAGGTAAGCTCCTAACAGGGTGTATTCCAAAAGAGTACAGATTTTTTGGGTACCAACTCACAGCATGGTTTTTTCCCATTTGGGTTTCCACGAGATAAATATGGTGTTTACACTGTGTGGTTGATTTCTTGTAGATGCATGCATTGAAAGTTTTACTTATGTTAGTTTTTGTTGAATGTTTTGGTGCATAAATTTTAAAGAGGTTGAAATTGTTATGTTGATTACTGATTTACCCCTCCCCTCTTAGTAATTAGACCCGTATTAACAATATTTGTGCACCAATCACTGATACAATAAAGGTGGAGAAGAGAGAATTCAAGTGGATAGCTTCAGTAGAGTGGATTTTTAACATCTTCAAGGAGAAAGTAACATAAAATATTAGCCTTACTAGATTTCAACAAAGTGTTTCAAGTTTATTGTGATGCAAGTGAGATATCAATAGGAGGGGTTTTGAGTCAAGAGGGTAGACCTATAGCCTACTTAAATGAAAAATTAAATGAGGCCAAGAGGAAATACTTTGTGTATGATCAAGAGTTCTATGATATTGTGTAGGAACTCAAGAAATGGAGATACTATTTTCTGCCCAAGGAGTTTGTTCTATACACCAATCACCAAGCTTTGCAATACATCAATAGCCAAGGTAAGATCAATCAAAGGCACATGAAATGGGTGAAATTTTACAAAGCTATTTATTTGTTCTTAATCATAGGAGTGGTAAATCTAATTAGGTGGTGGACGCCTTAAGTTGGATATGTCTATTGTTGAATAAATTACAAGTTGAAGTTATGGGATTTGATTTGATGAAAGAAATGTATGAACATGATCTTGATTTTGGGGAAGCATGGGCTGCATGTAAGAAAACTTTAGAGGGTTATAGAACCAAATGGTTGGAGTATTTTATTCAAGAGGGGTTATTTTTTAAAGGACATAAATTTTGCATACCGAGGGGCTCTATGAGAGAAAACTTGATTCGAGAAAAACATTGTGGGGAGCTTGGTGGACATTTTGGAGAGAATAAAACTTTGGGGCAGCTAAGTGAAGCTTATTATTGGCCAAGTATGAGAAAGGATGTGAATAATTTGATTTAAAGGTGTACTGATTGTCAACATGTCAAGGGGACTAGCCAAAACACCAGACAATATCAGCCTTTGCCAATTCCAGAAAAACTATGGGGGGGGGGGGGGGGNGTAAGTATGTATTTCATTCTTGGGCTTCCTAAGACTCAAAAAGGTAATGAATCTATCTTTTTCATATTTTATATGTTTTCAAAAATGGCTCACTTTATTCCATGCAAAAAGACCAATCATGCTTCACATATAACCAATTTGTTTTTCAAAGAGGTTGTTAGATTACATGGCTTGCCAAGGAGTATTGTTTCCAATAGAGACACCAAGTTTGTTAGTCATTTTTGGAGGACATTATGAAAAATAATGGGTACTAATTTAACTTATAGTTCATCCTATGATCCTCAAACAAATGGGAAAACAAATGTAGTAAATAGGATCCTTGAAAACTTGCTGAGAAGCTTGATAGATGGGAGGCCAAAATAGTGAGATCTAATACTAGCACAAGCTGAATTTGCCTATAACAACTCCATACATCGAAGCACAGGTAAGAGCCCTTTCCAAATTTTTTATGGTTTCACTCCTAAGGGGGTTCATGAATTAAGTGATAGTGTAGATTTGGGAAGTAAAAGTGTAACAACTGAAGATTATGTTGACTCTATGCATAAAATTCATCAAGAAATTAAGGAGAAGTTAGAAAGTAGTGCACAAAAATACTAGGCTCATGGAGACCTGAAAACAAGAGCTCAATAATTTGAGGTGGGAGAGTTGTTCTTAGCCCACATATGGAAGGAAATCTTCCCTCAAGGCACCTACAACATAAAAAGATTGGACCGTGCAGGGTGCTCAAAAAGTTTTCAGCGAATGCGTATGAAATTGACTTGCCTCTAGAGATTGACATATCACAATCTTCAATGTTGTCAAGATTTGTATAAGTTTCATGGTGAAGAGGAAAAAGAGAGTAGCAATGATGATTCTAATGCACATGATTTGACACATTGGAAATGAAAACTTCCAGCCAAACCGAATAATGAAGTGGATGAGGCTATTGATTCTAGAGTAGTCAAGAGAACACATGGAAATGAGTATAATAAAGAATATCTGATCAAATAAAAGGGAAATAAGATGGAAGATTTCACATGCATTTCTGTTCCTGAACTTTACAAGCTATTGGTGTTTAATTCTAACTCACAGTCACCTTCTCTTCTAATATGTAATTTACAGATGAGAGGCTGTTATTCTCAGTCAGATCCTTTTTCTACTGCACAGATTACAGGTGATCGCCTTTCATGCACAAGACCAACTATAGGATAAGTGATCTTTATCCAAATATTCTTCACCATAATTTCAGTTATTACTGTGGTTAAATTTGTATAAATCTCATGCTTTGTAATTAAAGGAGACATAACGATTAATTTTTTTTCATTTTTTTGAGCAGTTCTGTTTCTCTCTTGTAATTTTCCCCTGCAAGTTTATTTTTTTCTTTCAGCTAGATCTATGCAACTATAGCTAAAAAATTCTACATGGTATCAGAGCTAAGGCTACTAGGAAGGAGGAGGATTACTTTTTCTTTGGAGGTACAGAATGTCAGAGCTATTTTAGAATGAATTTTTTCATTGCCTTGGGGGTTTATTAATTTCTTTTCTATTTTCATGAACTGAAAATAAAGTTCCAAAAGGGGATAGTCTAAGGCTATAATGGGAATAAAAATTCATCCATCTGTCATCACTTTGGAAGAAGGAAATTATAAGTCCTGGAGTGATAGAAGCACTGTCGATGGATTCATCTATTACCACATTTGTATGGACTTATTCCTGAACTAAGTTCATGTTGGCTGAAATCTGCTTGGGAAAGTAGAAATGATCATATCTTAGGATTAATTGGTTTAAGTGTTGGGGACCACACATCATGGGCTCTATCACACATTGAGTGCCCTCAAACTCTTTGGGCCAATCTATGGGAAATATATGGAGATCCGACTGAATCTCCATTCCCAGATAATCCAGCTACAGATATGCTTCTCTCCCTTGATAATGATGATGATCCTATGTATGATGATGACATTGAAGAGGAACTTGCTTATTGGAAGATTCTTGATTGTCTTGATTACATAGAGACATCTCCTCCAAATTTTCCTCTTTCTATATCTCCAGTATTGGAAGTTATCCAATCACCTCCACTTGCCACTTTGATAGAGATCTCGGCTTCTTCAAATGCTACTTCAGATTCTCTTCAACAACTTCATTCTTGTTCTCTAGATTCAGCTCCATGGGATCATTTTCTATCAGACATCTCTTTTTTGTTTGTGGAATCACCCATTTCAGATCTAGATGACACTATTGATTACATACATCTTCTCTTTGATAAGGGTGATTCTTCTTCAATTGTTGTAAGGGAACATTTTGATCCTCTTCCTCATTCTCTACATTATCATTCCTTACTGTTTGATGTGAGTGTGGATAGCTTGGCACAACATTCGAAGGAGATCTATTTTCCCTCTGAAGAGATACCTGATTTTTTAGCAGAACCATTCATCTTGATTCCTTCATGCATTTCAGTTGAGTAGGAATTGAGTAGTTTGATAGCTCGAGGTTTTTATCTTCGAAAAGGAAGAGGCATTATTTGTTGCAAAGGAACCTACTACAACATCCACTATGCTACATTCTGTATTAACATTCTTTCTTTTCTTTGTGAAGGCACATATGGGCCTCATCTTTTCATTTTCACTTTCTACGAGACCTCAGAATGAAGGATACTACAACATTGTAACTGCCATGCAAATTAGTGTTAATTTTTGAGGGGGGGGGGGGGGGGGGGGNTTTATTCCCACTGCGTTTTTCCCTCTTTCCTCCTTCTTTCCATCTAGTTTATATTTTCTCCTTAGTTAGAATTAAGGGGGGAGGGGTGTTGGTATTTAATTCTAACTCACAGTCACCTTCTCTTCTAATCCATAATTTACGGATGAGAGGATGTTATTCTCAGCCAGATCCTTTTTCTATTGCACATATTATAGGTGATTGCCTTTCATGCACAAGACCAGCTATAGGATAAGTGATCTTTATCCAATTGTTCTTCACCGTAATTTCAGTTATTACTGTGGTTAACTTTGTATAAATATCATGCTTTGTAATTAAAGGAGACATAATGATTGATTTTTTTTCATTTTTCTGAGCAGTTCTGTTTCTCTCTGTAATTTTCCTACAAGTTTATTTTTTTCTTTTAGATAGATCTATGCAACTATACTGCAAAATTCTACACAAGCTTTGGATCTCACCTCCAGATTGAATGTTCTTGGAACATTCTTTCTTACCCCAGTTGTTTGATGCAGGAGCATCCGAGAGATTTTTTTCCTTTCATATTTTTATTATTCTAAATTTTGTCTTGGTCTGATTTTTGACTTGCAAGCAACAAATTATTTTATCTAAATTGTCTCTCTAAGGTTGAGATTGTGGAGATTATTTTTCCAGTAAAAGAATGGGTAAATTTTATAGCTAGTTTATGGTCTCGAAAAGGTGGAAAATGGGAAATATATTGAAAGCCCACAAGGCCACGTTCCAGATGCTTTTTCTCCGTTATTGGATAATTTTGTAACTCCTCATTAATTTTTTTTTTTTTTTTGGAGAAATTGAAGTTGGGGCCCAAGAAGTGGAAAAAGAGGTAGGTTATAGAATGAACCAATTTTTAGAGTATAGATTGATTTCGTGCAAGAGAGTTACACCCTATCTTTTTGGGACTACTTTTTGATGATTTGTGCAGGAGATTGAATGGGATTCCTTTTCCTAGATGAAGAGAAGAGAAGAAAAAAAGAAAAGATTTTGATGCAAAACCAGGGCATACCTTTCTTGGGTGTCCATGAGAGAAAGAGAGATAATTTGCTGTTGTTATGTGCTACTTGTAGTTGTTCTTTGGCATTTTAAGAGAGTTTTTGCATTTTTTTGTTTGGAGGAGGATAAAAACTTGTACCCGATTGACTGAGTAGTGTTATTTGCAAATGGAAGCACTTGTAATAGGGGATGCTTATAATTTTCAATCTATTTGTAGTTGAGAATGAAAATAACATGTTTATTTGTTGTTAAAGTTCCTTTTTGCTGCATTTTTCTTTCTTTTGAGTAGTGTGATAGAGAGGTTTGGGCTACAACAATTGACAGCCTAAAAAGGCTCTCAGTTGTTGGTTGCATCACTTTCCCTTTGTGACATTTTAACAATCTTCCCAAGCCTTCAACTGTTGAAATAAGAAAGTATGGAGATAATCAATTTCCTTATCTAAGTCCTCTAGAATTTAAGAAAAGAGAAGAAGGAATGTCATTGATACAACTCATCACCTACTTGACCCAATCTGAACTAAAACAAGAAGCCATAATAATTTTTTAGAGAAATGACTAGTTGACTCTATCATAGGCCTTGGACATGTCAAGCTTAATAAATATGGCATTTTATTTAGAAGTTGACATAAAATGAATAGCTTCAAGTAACACAACTATACCATTCAATATTTTTTACACTTTCACAAATTCTCCTTGTTAAGGAGAGATTAAGGAACTAAAACACTTCTTCAACCTTCTTTAATTAGTGTGTTGATTATTTTATATGCAACATTGCGTAGAGTAAGCAGAAAAATCTAGAGATAAATCCCATATTTTTTACCAATGTTTTAATAAGAAAAGACTCTACAAAAGGGAGTTTGGGGCAATATTTTTTTGAAAATATGGACATTCTTTAGTATGCCACAACCCTCATGAACGCGATGCTTTCTTTTTACCCTCATGTATCTATTGTTGTCTAGGAAAGGGCTCTAAAGAAGCATTCACTACATGAGACTCCATTTGGCATTCCATCATGGAATCGTGTCCAACCTCTTTAGGTTGTACTTATGGAACTTCGTCATGATTATCCTCTTTCTCCTCATTATAAAAAAATAGAGAATGCATATTCTCTTTGATCAATTGTAATAATCTTGGAGAAGAATTTGCAAAGATAGGGTTGGGAGCCGAATCTGATCTTAGAAAAGATATCTCATGGTTTTCCAAATTGAATATCATGTTCCATTGTAAATACATCCTTAGAGTGTTCAAGATCATTAAACATGTTGGACATGAATATCTTAGGAGCATCTTCAAGCTAATGTGCTCCAAATTTCCCTATTGCAAGATATTTTATTGGAAAAAAATCATTTGAGTCTAGCCTCTCCAATAAAGCAAGGAAATTCAAATACGCATGAATTTGTATATTAACATATGATTAGTTAAGTATAAACCATTTTCTACAATATCTTATGAGTTTATCATTGAAACAGATTTCTCATTTCCTTTCTTAAGACAACCATTTGTTTTCATCTGATTCCTTAAATGTTGATCATTTTTACTTTCTTGCATCACACCCAATAGAAAATAAACCAATTTTTCATGTCTTGAAGAAGAGGATTCCTCTCCACAAAGAGCATCTTTCTTTGATATCAGTGAGGGATTCTATTGACCCCCAGATGCCACTATATTGACAACCACTATAAAGAAGAGATATAAATAAAGAAGCAAATGAGAAGGATCAAAATAGGTAAACAAAACCCTTATTCATCGAGATTGCACATTGAAAAGAGGATAAACCAAACAAAGATCACAACAACTACAAAAACAAAGCACCAAAGGTGAATGCATTGCTAAAAGGCTTGTGGCCCTACACAACACTCACACGAGACCTTATGCCACCTTAAAACTCTCAAACCTTGCACTCACAATCCTTAATCACCCTTGCTTTCCTAGATTGCTCATCTTCGTTGGACCACAATACAAAACATTTTTTTACATAAAACCTTTTTCTTAATTTACTTTTATTTTATTTTAAAATTATTTTTTTACTACTGTAAATCTTAAATACATCTAAACAAAAAACCTCAAAGTGAACATAAGTTTCAAAATTTATTATATTATATTTTAAAACTATATTATTTAAAAACTATTTTTTAGTAATATTTTTTCTTTATATATTACTTTTTAGAAAAGCCACTACTCATTATTTTGGTAATTATTTTGTTTTGTTTTTACTTTGAGAAATGTAATCAATTAAATTATTTTTTAATAGTTTGAGTTATATATTTTGAATTTCTCATGTCTTAAAAAGTTTGATTTTAGCTAAAGGGTTGTAGCTCAATCGATTGGGCACAATTGGTAAGGATGGTATTATAAGAGATAGAGAGCCATCCTCCCAAGAGCCCTTGAATGAATTTTAGTTCAGATATATGCTTATAATCTCTTATATAAAGTTTGATTTTGTTTATTATAAGACCACTTTATTTAAGACCTTTTTTTAAAATTAAATATTTATCAAATTTGATCCTTAAACTACCTTAATTAATTAGCTCCCCTAAATTTAAAAAGTTAACTAAAAATAATTTTTATATAATAATAATTATATTTATAATTCAATTACTACCTTTAAAAAATCAATTAAAAAATTGTATAGCTCACATTGTCTAGAAAGTTGAAAGGACGGCATACATTCAATAGTCCAACAAAGTAGTTTTCAGGACGGCATGCATTCAATAGTACAACAAAATAGTTTTAAGTCAAAGTCTTTAGTGAATAAGTGAGGCACCTTCTACCTTATAAGACAAACTAGTTACCTTTGTTTTTTTTAATTAACAAGAGAAAAAATAGCTACCTAATACCAACTACATTTATTATGGCACTTATGCTAATTAAAAAAGATTTTGAATGAATGGCGTAATTCTATGAAAATATGAAAAAATAAAATAAGGTGAATTAAATAAAGATTTAAGTCTAATGGTAATAGTAAGTATGAGAATTCCACGGATATAGTATGGGTAAGTATTTCTAGATAAATAGTATATGTTTTTTATTCAATTTTATGAATTGTTATTTTTTTTTTTCAAGTTTTGATAATTTTTTATATAAAATGACGTTATTGAAAATTTTGAAAGTTGCATAATACAATGTATTTTTATTGGTTTTTAACAGTTTTATAGTATTGTAGAAGTAATTATGAAGATCATATCAATGACAAATTTATGTAAAGAATAACCACATTACACTTTCTCATAATAGATTGCTGAAACATCCACTCAAAAACATATATTATTTATCTAAAAACACTTGCATGTCCAACAATAATATAATATTAAATTATTATAATTTTATATTGAATTAAAGAAAAACAGCATTAGTGGTAGTGAAGTACCTTGAGAGCTCCTCCAGAGAGAATAAGGAATCCTATATTTCCCAGAATGAACAAAAGAAACTGCAGAATCCAGGTCACATAATACATCTGCCTCCCTGCAAAAACAAAATTCCAAACATACACAACAACAAACTCATCAGAATATTTATATTGAAATTGACTGCTGAGCAAATTGTAAGCATAGTGACACTTACCAAAAGCAAATCCCATCAGATCTCTGTACCTAATGAACTTTTTTCCATCAATTATATGCAGTTTTGCAAGCAAATAATTTGCATAGACTGATATAATAGCCACAATAGCCATGGAGAGTGGCCCCCATATCCATCCCAAGGGCTTCATGATAAAATTTGAGAATCCCAGAATATACCCACAGTTGAAACTCACTGCAAGCAAGAGACCCAACTGGTACCATGGATCTAAAACACAGATTTAGAACATAGAATTAGTAATATCTCAAAAATAATACATATATGCATATGATCATACTATTTCACCTCTTTTCATACCATTTCTTTGCAATATTTGAGGGACGTGGCTAAGCTCCAACATAATATACTATTGACCAAATTTGAAAAATCCCAAAACACCACTGATTTTCACCAAATTTTCAGCATCTGTTCTTCATGATCTACATATTTTGTGGTCTAAAACCACAAAAAAATTGCCAAAAACTTATTGTGTTTTCGTGATTTTGAAAAAGAAAAAAGTTTGACATTTTTTTTGTTGTGCATTCTGTCTGGAGCTTAGATTGAGAGCTGAATTTGCTGTTCTTGAAATTATAAGACAGCCCAACACAGCTTGGATATTTCATTTCCAAACTAAAGATCTAGACTCTAAACAATGTTTATACAATTAGATCAAATTTGTGGATAAATGATCTCTGCAGTTTACAACGTTATTGTATATAACTTGAGTTAATTTCCTCAACGTTTCAGATCAGATTATATGATCTATTCTGTAATATATCAAAGACACACAAAATGAATACACATAATCATTCAATTCTTTCCTTTTTACACCATCTCCTAGTAATATAAATGAGCCCATTCACAGTTCTTGAAATCTCATAATCAGACAACCAAACATAACTTTGATATTTTTGGTAAAAATATACACATAATCAAATCTAGAAACTAGAGAAAACTTCAATATTTTTGTAAAAATATATGCATAATCAAACAATCAAATCTAGAAACTAGAGAAACTGCAATAAGAATGATTATAGAGTGTAGAAAACTGATAAACTTAAAACATGAATATTTTGTTTCGAAACTAAAGATCTAGATCCTAACCAATCTTCTAGTTAACCAGACAAAATTTGTTAGGGCATAAAGACAATTTTGGCCTATAAATTATATGAAAGCACAAAATTCATAATGATGCTCACCATGACCAAGTCTGTGTGCACTCTTTGGGTGGTCTTCTTGCAGCTGATCCAGCTCAACTGATGAGGGATTTTCTATATTAAAGTGAGAACCATTGCCATGATTGGATACAGAGTTAGCAGAGTCTTTAACACCCATTTCAGTATCAGAAACATTCTTCGCCATGACTTCTATCTATCAGAAACACAGTTCTTTATCCAATAAAGTGAAACCATTCAGTTCATCACAAGCTCAATGATCACTACGGTATATTCACAGGAATGAAGACAAAAAGGACTGCAATCCATTAAACACCAAGATGGGGATTTAAAACAGTATATAAGAATTTACTATGGGATATTAAAATAATTTGTACTTACAATATCACATTCATGTGATCACATTGATTCCACTCCCTGATTAAACTCAATCAAAGGTTTGAATATGGAATAAACTTATTTAGTCCTTTGTGGGTCCCTTGTCAATATTAAAGAATGTGCAGATTCTTTGAAATTAAAATATCTACAAAGAAGCCTAGAAAAACTAGAGTTATCTTAGTTAAATATTGACCACCATAGCTGCTATGCATACAAAAATATCATGTCAGATCTGTACCAATATTATAATGAGATAATTATGTTGAAAAATGGGCAAGGGGACAAAAGTTGTGCAACGTATTGGGATAAATGTGCTGACTTTATTGATATGTTGTTTTAGGTGAATGCAGATTTTCTGTCTTACAATATGATAGGATATCTTCAGTATTTGTTTCTCTACTATGTGGGTCTCCATGATTTGTTAGGGATACTTCAGGATTTTTCTATATACTTCAGGAATTTTTTTATTTGTGGAGCTCAACCAAACTCTCTATTCAATGATAGTGATCTTTCATTGGAACAATAACTTCAATAAAAAAGTATTTTTATAAATTTCATTTGGGACCGTTTTCCAAGTGATAGAATTTGAGTTGGAAAGGATAACCGAGATTATTGTGAAATATGGAATTTTTGGTTTGTTTTTTTAAAATGAATAAACATTATTTGTTTAAATTATCTTTTAAAAATTATATTTATTGTGATATTGTTATCTGAATTCAGTTATGTAGTTTTTTGAGTTAAATTTATTGATGGACATGTTTCATCATTGGTGGTTCACAAGAACTCTTTTCTCATGAGAATGAATAGAACACCTAGCACTCGTTGCATTTAGGTGATGCTCAGAGAAGTGTAGTTTTTAGGGGCATACAAAGAATGTTTAATATGATAAAAAATAATTAGGATTTTTTTTTATTAAAAGAGGGGAAAATTTTTTTAGAAGCACAAATAGAAACAAAACAAAAGAGCTTAACAAAAATCTCTAAAGAACCCTATCCTGGTCAACAAGTTCATAAAAAACATGAGATAAATCGGGGACAAATGCCTCTTATAAACAATATTCCAAGCCTACATGTGAACTGAAGCCCATTTAACCAGGCAATCAACAACACAATTCCACTCTCGAGGGATGTGTGTAAAAATGACAGAGTCAAGAGACCTACATAACTGGAGAATTTGATTAGTAACCAAAGCCAAGTGCCAGCTAACACCCCTAAGCTTCTGCTTAGTTAGAAAATTCACAACCACCTGAGAATCAATCTCACAACTAATCCCGCTCCAACCACGCACACAACATTGCTCCACAACAAACAAGATGACAAGAGCCTCCATGTAATTATTAATATGAAAGCCCTTATACACAAAGAAAAGAAACTAGACTTCACAAGAATTGCTTCGACATTTCCCCCCATGCCCGCAGGTCCTGGATTCTCTCGAGAAGAACCATCGGTGTGATGACATGTAACTGATTGAATGTTTGATAATATTAAGTTGAAGATGATGAAAGACATTAAATCATTTAATGGTTTGTATTGTCATTGATGTCAACTTGATATCATCTGTACGGTCATGTACATAATGCCAAAGACTTCAGAGAATCAATGGAACAGAGGTTATGCTTTCAGCAATGCATAAAAGTCAAGTATTCACTAAGTGACATACCACACCGGCGGAGTGCACACCATCGGTAAAGACAGAGATAAAGTCACAGTGATACCCGACGAGCAAAAGACAGTGTTGCCCGACGAAGCAGAATCATAGGATGCCCAACGAGCTGAAAACAGTGTTGCCCGATGAGCAAGATCCAATGATGCCCGACGGACGGAGATCTCGAAGCTAACTGAAGTTGCACCGACGGAACTAGCACTTGTCACCGGCGATGAACTGCAGAATTGACCAACATAATAGAGAGATCAGAAAATGACAAAATATCTAGCTGGCAGAGCTTAAGGATAGACTTAACTGGTTGTTTTATTTGTTTTATTCAACCGCAGTTAAGTAAGTGATTTAAAGATGATTTATACAGCTGGCAAGAAGATAACTACGAGATAAATTAGAAGTTAAAGCCGCAAATCAATTTGGCTGGATTGTTTTTCACGCCAAGAATCAAGAATCAAGAACCAAGAATTAAGGAATATCATGTCTATATAAGAGACAAGCATAATTCATTTCAAAACAACAATCAGATACACATGAGAGTGAATTGAAAGAAGATGCTGAAGAGAAACTGGTGAAGGTTAAGCTTCATATAGTCTTGATCAATCAAGCTAAGGGAGAGCTAAAGAATTCTACAGACACCGATGAACAGTAAAGCACAGCATCATAGAGTAGAAAGTGTGAAGTACAAAGGAAACGAATTGATACATTGATCAGAGAGGTATTGTAAGTAAATAGATCTGAATATCTGCAATTCAAGTTGCATTAGAAATAGGTCATTGTGTTTCAGTTTAACCATTGAAGCATTAAGTCTCTTAACAAAGAAGGACTTAACAGTCTTTATAATTGAGGTATATCCTAACAAATTACCAAAAAGGTTGACTCATGATAGTAGCATCGGTCTTACCTAAAGCCTATTGATAGTCTAAGAAGGAGGCTGATTCAAGGATGGTAGTAAGATTAGCATAAAGCCTATTGACAGTCTAGAGGCTGATTCAAGGATGGTAGCGTAGATGCCAGGTACTTAGTGACAATCTATGCATAAAAATATTCTAACAAGGTTGCACTTAACAGTGTGTTTGTAACCTTTAACAGGGTTGGCTCCTAACATGGCACACTTCAGAAGAGTGAAAATTTGGGGTACCGGTCCCAGTGGTTTTTCCCTTAATAGGGTTTCCATGTTAAAATCTATGTGTTATGTGTGTATGGTTTATTACTTTATTGTTTTACATTTCACATATGCATTTATGGATTGATTGGTATACTCTGCATATTTATTGAGCATCGGTAAATAAGTTTTACTGCCTATCGGTAATCAAGGAGAATAGGGATAGATAAGGTAAACCGATAGATAATAATTTGTTTCAAGTATTTCAAAGGCATACATCTTGTAGGGACTTAATAATCTGAGGTATAGTGATTGGTGGATTAAAGTTTAAAAGGATAAATTTTTGAGGCCACTGATTCACCCCCACTCTCAGTTATTACTAACAATTGGTATCAGAGCTTGTGTGCTTAGAAGGAAGGTTTCAAGACCTAAGTAAAGATCACAAAATGAACAGACGAGATGTGCCCAAGTTGAACAAGGACAACTTTGCTTCATGGCAAAGAAAAATAAAGCTTCACTTATCAGGTATTGTCAATGATATTACTCAATCCTTAGATACTGCATATGTGTTGCCTATAGGACCATTGATAGTAGATCAATTGAGAGTAAAGCATGAACATAACTGCATGGTTATAGAGCTTTCAACCTCACTCTCTGATGCTGAATTTGAGGATGTC
>MU226734.1:126010-156101 GCA_018584345.1 Thuja plicata
AGATGATGCAAGACATTAAATCAGTTAATGGTTTGTATTGTCATTGATGTCAACTTGATATCATCTATATGGTCATGTACATAATGCCAAAGACTTCAGAGAATCAATGGAACAGAGGTTATGCTTTCAGCAATGCATAAAAGTCAAGTATTCACTAAGTGACAGACCACACCGGCAGAGTGCACACCATCGGTAAAGACAGAGATAAAGTCACAGTGATACCCGATGAGAAGAAGATAGTGTTGCCTGACAAAGAAGAATCACAGGATGCCCAATGAGCTAAAAATAGTGTTGCCTGACAAGCAAGATCCAATGATACCCAAAAGACGGAGATCCCAAAGCTAACTGAAGTTGCACCGATGGAACTGGCAGTTGTCATCGGCGACGAACTGCAAAATTGACTGACAGAACAGAGAGATCAGAAAATGACAAAATATCTAGCTGGCAGAGCTTAAGGATTGACTTAACTGGTTGTTTTATTTGTTTTATTCAACCACAGTTAAGTAAGTGATTTAAATATGATTTATACAGCTGGCAAGAAGATAACTATGAGATAAATTAGAAGTTAAAGCCGCAAATCAATTTGGTTGGATTTTTTTTCACGCCAAGAATCAAGAACCAAGAATTAAGGAATATCATGTCTATATAAGAGACAAGCAGAATTCATTTTAAAATAGAAATTAGATACACGGGGGAGTGAATTGAAAGAAGATGCTAAATAGAAACTGGTGAAGGTTAAGCTTCATACAGTCCTGATCAATCAAGCTAAGGGAGAGCTAAAGAATTCTGCAGACACCGATGAACAGTAAAGCATAGCATCACAGAGTAGAATGTGTGAAGTACAAAGTAATTGAATTGATACATTAATTAGAGAGGTATTGTACGTAAATAGATCTAAATATCTGCAATTCAAGTTGCATTAGAAACAGGTCATTGTGTTTCAGTTTAACCATTGAAGCCTTAATTCTTTTAACATAGCAGGATTTAACAGTCTTTTATAATTGAGGTATATCCTAACAGATTACCAAAAAGGTTGACTCATGATAGTAGTATCGGTCTTACCTAAAGCCTATTGACAGTCTAAGAAGGAGGCTGATTCAAGGATGGTAGTAAGATTAGCATAAAGCCTCTTGATAGTCTAGAGGCTGATTCAAGGATGGTAGTATAGATGCCAGATACTTAGTGACAATCTATGTATAAAAATATTCTAACAAGGTTGCACTTAACAATGTGTTTTTAACCTTTAACAGGGTTGGCTCCTACCAGGGCTCACTTCAAAAGAGTGAAAATTTGGGGTACTGGTCCTAGTGGTTTTTCCCTTAACAGGGTTTCCACATTAAAATCCTTGTGTTATGTGTGTATGGTTTATTACTTTATTGTTTTACATTTCGCATATGTATTTATGGATTGATTGGTATACTCTGCATATTTACTGAGCATCGGTAAATAAGTTTTACTGCCTATTGGTAATCAAGGAGAATAGGGACAGACAAGGTAAATCGACAGACAGTCATTTGTTTCAAGTATTTAAAAGGCATACATCTTGTAGGGACTTAATAATCTGAGGTATATTTATTGGTGGATTAAAGTTTAAAAGGATAATTTTTTGAGGCCACTGATTCACCTCCCCTCTCAGTTATTACTAACACGGTGTTGACTTTAAAAACTCCAGGCAGAGGAGGAGTCCAATGCCCCTCATGATTGACAAATCACAAAGGTTGTCTAGTTGTACTACTATACCATTGGCCAACAAACATTGGAACCCCTTCTTGAAGAGGGAAATTGAGTTGATTGTATATAACATCTCCAAGATCTATACCTCCATTTAACTCACACTTGGCCATAACTGTCTCATGAAGAGAATGGATAATTTTCTACCATAGGTGCATGACCCCAATCCTAACATCCTGAAAAATCCTCCTATTCCTCTCCAACCAAACATGCCAAAGAATAAAGGAATGACCAAGAGCCTAAGCAACATGGAGAAAAGAGGCTTTAGAAGAGGAATGCCCCATACAATCCCAGAACTCAGAGAAAGAAGAAACATGCCAGCATGGGTGGCCCCAAGCATTCCATTAGAAGTGCCAAATCTATTTAACAAAAGAACACTGAAAGAAAAGATGGGGAACACAATCCTCATCATTACTACATAAAACACATATTGAGGGGCCCTAAAATCTGCACTTTCAAAGATTAGCCTAGGTAAGACAACGATTATGAACCACCAACCACATGAAAAAATTACACTTGGACCAGGAAAATTTATTCCAAACCTTCTTCCACCAAGGCACCTCAACATCGCCAAACAACTGCCTAGTAAGCTCTAGGTACCCTACAGAAATAGAGTATTTTCTAGATGAGGCACCACCCCAAGCCAAAACATCAAATCCCATCAAGGATTTACACTCCCTAGAAGCCAAAATCTGAGTAAGCTCATGTCGATCCCTCTCTGAACCCCCTGGCAGCCAATCAGAAGAATCCGTCTATCAATATATGTTGGAATAATGTATGGAAAGTAAGGACTGATAGGGGAGGGGTGAATCAGTACTTATAAAACTTTAACTTAATACCTTAACTGCTTAACCATAAACTTGTTGTTCTCTATTTATTGACTCCTTTGCATTGAAATGAAAATGATGTAAAGTGTGTAATTCAAAACATTAAAACTATAACAAATAAACTCATAACAAAATGATTTTGGTTACGTAGAAATCCTTGGTTAGAGGAAAAAACTGCGGTGGGGATGACACCCACAAATTTCACTAAAAATGCAGTATGAAAGATTGCTTGGTTAGAGCTACAATGGTTTTCTACTTCTGATAACTTACTCGGTTAAGAGTATAAAAAACTTATTAGGTCTACCTAATTAGAGGATTTTACAATCTCTACACTTAGAGATGTACCTAGTTAAAGGATTTACAATAACAATATCTGTTAGGATCTACCCAGTGTTAGGATTTAACCTTCACAATACAATAGTAAAGAGAAAAGATTTCCACAATCCATGAAAGTAACAGTTAACAATTTTTGGATTTGATTGTGTTATGAATTTGATGCTAAAAATTCATAACACAATCAAATCCAGAAATTGTTAACTGTTAATACAATAGTACTTAAACTATGAAATTTCTGTTATACTTTGCTTCAAATACAAATGTTGATTCAGACTCTATGTACTCTGATATGTGTTACCTTACTTATAATCTCTGTAACACTTCTATGATCTGCTCTGTTGTAGCTAAATCTGCTCGGTACTGCTCTGCTCTGTGTTGTTCACTTCAAAAATTCAATAACAACATTAACTCCTTCATTAACATCAACTCCATCAACTCTAACAACATCCACATAAATTGTGAATTCATCCTTTATAAATATGACGTTTTAACCTTTTAATCCTGTGAGTTAGTTGGGAAACAATTATCTTGAACCATTCGATCTTCTTTCTCACTCGGTGACCATGTCACTTCTACCTCGGTACTTGGTGTTCTTCTTGGAAATACAAAACTCCCATTAAATGCTTGATCTATGCCTTAGATCTTCATCCTAAATTATCTCAAATTTTGATCATGTAACCAACTATTATTCATACTTGTAGAAATGTAATTAATGCAGTAACAATGCATTAAATGCATCCTTATCACTTTTTGAATTATCTATCTAAATCGGTTACATATTCCTTCTGAATCGGTTGTATGATCTCTCAGTGCTCGGTAACTAGCAACTCGGTGTAGTATATCCACTCGGTAACAAAATATGCTCAGTATAATGAGTTCTCAGGTCTTTACTTTACTGACTACATAATGCTTTATGTCTTGACCGACTGCCTCGGTGTGTATTACTGACTAGTCCTTTATAAGACTTTCTCCATTCACTGACTATTTTCTCCATGAACTATGACTTTTACAAAACTTATGATAACAATAAAAACATGTAATTCAAAACATTAAAACCATAAAAAATAAACTCATAACACAATGATTTTGGTTACATAGAAATCCTTGGTTAGAGGACAAAACTGCGGTGGGGATGGCACCCACAACTTTCACTAAAATTGCTGTATGAAAGATTGCTCAGTTTGAGCTACAATAGTTTTCTACTTCTGATAGCTTACTCGGTTAAGAGTATAAAAGAATTATT
Source organism: Thuja plicata (assembly GCA_018584345.1). Taxonomy (NCBI): domain Eukaryota; kingdom Viridiplantae; phylum Streptophyta; class Pinopsida; order Cupressales; family Cupressaceae; genus Thuja; species Thuja plicata. Next base: position 130,148 of record MU226734.1, read on the forward strand.
AGGTCTACCTGATTAGAGGATTTTACAATCTCTACACTTAGAGATGTACCTAGTTAAAGGATTTACAATAACAACATCTGTTAGGATCTACCCAGTGTTGGGATTTAACCTTCACAATACAATAGTACTTAAACTATGAAATTTCTGTTACACTTTGCATCAAATACAAATGTTGATTCAGATTCTATGTACTATGATATGTGTTACCTTACTTCTGATCTCTGTAACACTTCTCTGATTTTCTCTATTGTAGCTAAATCTGCTCGGTACTGCTCTGCTATGTGTTGTTCACTTCAATAATTCAATAACAACATTAACTCCTTCAATAACATCAACTCCATCAACTCTAACAACATCCACATAACTCGTGAATTCATCCTTTATAAATATGAATTTTTAATCTCTTAATCCTGTGAGTTAGTTGGGAAACGATTATCTAGTTGAACAGGTTGATCTTCTTTCTCACTAGGTGACCATGTCACTTTTACCTCAGTACTTGGTGTTCTTCTTGGAAATACAAAACTCCCATTAACCACTTGATCCGTGCATTAGATCTTCATCCTTAATTATCTTTCTTGTTGATCGTGTAACCAACTATTATTAATACTTGTAGTAATGTAATTAATACAGTAACAATGCATTAAATGCATCCTTATCACTTTTTGAATTGTCTATCTGACTCAGTTACATATTCCTTCTGACTCGGTTGTATGATCTCTCAGTTCTCAGTAACTAGCAACTCGGTGTAGTATATCCACTCGGTAACAAAATATGCTTGGTATAATTAGTTCTTAGTTCTTTACTTTACTGACTGCATAATGCTTTATGCCTTGACCGACTGCCTCAGTGTGTATTACCGACTAGTCCTTTATAAGACTTTCTCCATTCACTGACTGTTTTCTCCATGAACTGTGACTTTGACAAAACTAATGATAACAAAAATAGCTTACATAGGTAATAATATCCTCCTTTGACACTAGTTGGGCATTTTTGACAAAAATATTCAAATTCATCAAAATGTGTAACTCCCCGTCGGTAGTTACTCCCTATACACTTTTCCATCTCCTCTTTTTGTATTTTCACATATATGATTTTTTTTGTTTTTCTGAAATCTCATATATCTTTCTTTATCTCTTATACATAATATATCCCCCTTTTTTGACAAAAACTGCTACAAATATAGTCTAATTGTCAAAAAGATATTTATACCTTTGTTGAATACTTTACAATACAGTCTCCCAAGTGTCTTAGAGAGTCTGTAAGACCACAATCTGCTCGGATATATCTGCTGAAATGCCAATAAGACCATCCAGTGTACTTACTGCTAGAAAATTTACTAGCTCTTTGGCCTGCTTCAACTGGTTCTACATCGATTTGAAGTGGCGTATGAGCAATGCTTGAAGTTCAAGAAATTCTAATCGAATCTTATTCTCTTCCTACTTCAATGAAGCTTGAACTATCAGTAGTTCTTGTACTTTGGCATAAAATGTTTGGAATGATCCAATCTCGGTCGGTATAGCCTTTAGGTGTTATGTCTGCTCTTTCTCAACTTCAGTTTCCTTCTTTCTAATATCCTAGGTAAAATGTGAAAGAATACATGATTTTTGAAACAATGAAATAATATAAGTTAGACAACTTTCAAAATCTTCTCATGACTCAGGTAGAGTTATCTTATCCACTTTGCTTGCTTGAAGTAGTCCTTCCATTAGTCTCTATTCCATTTTGTCTTGGTGAATCTTCATCATGTATTCTATCATATCCTTATTTGGTCCTTTGATCTGCTTGATTAATTCACCAACTTGATTCAATAGATTCTCTGTTTCATCAATTTTGGCCTCAAGAACAATTGTGGAAAATATTTCCTTGACATCTTCAAGTATTGTAGCCTTGTTCCCCTTTGCAATTAGCTTACTCTGAGCTATCTTTAGAGATACCGACTATAAGTATTTCGCTAAGTCCTTATGCTTCAGAGCATTAGGATTGACTTGGAGAATGATTATTTTTTTCTCTAAGTTGATTGGCTTCCTCTTCTTTGATTTCTTCTTACCTCCCAACATACTTTCACCAGTATAAATTTTTGAATGTGATACCTTTCCTACATCTAGTGACTCGGTATGAGTTCCAATAATTCTCTCTACAATATTTTCTTCTTCTTTATGTTCCTCATGTATCTCTTCCTCTTACTTCTCTTCTTCTTTCTCATTAAGTTTTGATTCATGTGGCTTTTCTTTTTGTGTATCATGATTATTTGTTGTGTCAGTAGGGGCAATGTTCTGTTGTTGACCATCAGTATTGGTTGGTGGTACCAACTTGGTTGTCTTTCCTTTATTGGTCTCGATGGTCTGGGTTCCTTCTACATTTTATTTCTCTTTCCTTGTCTTAGTGTCCTTGGGTTCTTCCTATGCAGTTTCAGTCACAGTATCTGACTGTTTAGTGTAACTGAGGACTTGTGTCAATATCAGTTCATGACTTTGTATTGGATCTAAATCAACATCCATACACTCAGTGTCCTGTACTTGAGTGTCCATGATATTCTCATCTTTCTATAAATCTTTTGCAGGGTCCACTTCTTCTGTGATATCTTCAATAAGTATCTCTCCTTTATCTAAAATTAGATCAATTGGCTCTACATTGGTAGTGGTTTCCTTTAATTGATTACTCATGCTTCCATGTTGAATTGTTTATGCCTCTCCATGCTTGGTGTTATCTAAGTTGTATATCTTTCTCCATTTTATTATTGTCTCCTTTTCTACAGATTCCATATCTCCATTCATTATCCTGAGGGCTCTTCTCTTGACATTGAATTCATTAGAATATATCTTCAATGATTCTTTGATTTTTGATGGTGCTAGGTCAGGAATAGTGTAAAATAATGACCTTTCTCTCATTTTCTTTTCAACATTCATGGCATACATCCATCTAGCAGAAATTTTATCACATAAATATTATGGTATGTGATTACCAAGTTAAATTGGTGTGACTTTGTAGTTCAGTAGTGTTGCTACCACAATATCTTCAATTTTATTCTTGTCTTGCTCATTTCTTTTCTCATACTTAGTTTTCCTTAAACCTGCAAATCCTCCAGATTTCTTTAATGATTCAAGAAATTCATCTAGACTCTTTGGTACATTAGAAAAAATTTCTACCAGTACAATCTTATCTTCCTTATTAGATTTTGTGTCACTTCCCTTTCCAAGATTTAGTCTTCTTTTGGTGTGTACTTCTTTCCTTCCTCCTCTATTTCTTGCATATGTTCTACCTTTTGGTTGAACTATCTCGGTTGAAACCTTCTCTTTTTCTTGTACAAAGGACCTCATGTTACTTTTTGTTCCAGTAGTACTCAGTGAGGGTACTATTTCTAGTTGCTTGTCAACTACAACAATAGCTTTGGTATTACCAATTTGATCTTCTCTTAGGGTCTTTGACAAATTGTCAATCATCTTCTCTGTTTTCCTCATAGCCTTAGGTATGACAATGTTTTGCTTTCTTTTCTCTTTTACTTCCTCATAAGTGCCCTATCTTGGAGCTTTAAGATCAATGGGATTTTCCAGTAGAGATTCTATATATTTTGAGGCTTCATCAATATTCATCTCATATCCCATAGGTTCTATCCATTCTTCTCTCGATTCAACAACCTTTGCTAAATATTCATTAGTGTCAACTTTAAAAAAAATGTTGTCTTGATATTTTGCAATCAATTGTGGTGGTATTCTGTACCTTTTGTGCATTCTAGCTTTAAACTTTGTAAATTAATTAGCCATTATAGTGTCAAAGTTGTCACCTAAACTCTGTATGCACTCATTGATATGATATATGATAGGTATGCCTGTCTTCCATACTATATCACTAATCAAAGGGAAAGAGTTATAAAAATAGAAGAATACACATACCAATATTGAACTAAACTTTAGAGTATTGGTCTTTTCTTTCTGAATAGTGTTCATGTTGTTGTCCAGTTTCTTCAACAAAAATCTCACAAACATCAATTTTCAGTCCCTTTTTCATTATCTTGTATGTTAAGTCCACAACACTAAGAGGTACACTGTCCACTCTAGATGATTGAAATACTTGGTATGATAGAATGTTGCATTCATAACTCAACATAGGGTCTTCAATAGTAGATATCTACATGCCTCTGCCATTCCAAAGTGCCTTTGTAAACTTGGTAAGTTTACCTCTTTCAATTTCTTTCACGACCTTGGGTCTATTACCAATAGGTAATCCAATAATGAGATGTAGAACATCTTTTGTAATTTTGATTGGCTCATCCAACCACATGGTCTTCATGTGTACTCGACTAAGTACCATTCTCACCCATTCGGGTTTGAATACCCTCGGTAGGTTCATTATGTGGGTCAGATACTTTGCTTCTAGGTGAGTGTGTTCATCCTTCAATTTCTTGTTTACATACAATTTACTGAATGATGCATCAATTTATTCTTGACAAATATATTCAATCTTGCAATGTATACAAGTACACACATCATCATTCAGAAGTACTCATGGAGGGATTGATGATAATGCTCCTAGCATATCATTTTTTCATTCTGTTCTTGGGGGTATCTTGTTCTTAGTAGAAACATATTTTGTATCCTTAAGAAGTGTGGATCTTTGGACTCTCGGTGCCATATCTTCTTAAGATAGGTTAAATTCAAACTAGGGAATGCTTGACTACATATTACTTCACAAATGTAGCTCAGTAATATAAAGTAGATAGAAATGCTCTCAAAATGCTCTTGAATGATTCAGAAATACCTCTTGTATTGTTTAGTGGATGCCAGAAATGATCACCTTGCAATGTGCTCAAATGCTCTCATAAATGGTAAGTTAAAATGAACTACAAACCACCCTATTTATATATTTTCCCCTATTAGGGTTTCCAACGATTATTAGGGTTTTCAATAAATTCTTTTCTGAGTCCATTTTGTCTTATTCACCGACTATGTAGTGACTTTACTTGACTGAATAAAACAAAATAACTACACACAATACTTCAAACTCACAACTTATCCAAATGCATCTTAATATGATAATATGGATCTCAAATCTAATACTTCAGAACTAAAATAAGATTTTCAATAGGTTTTCAGTCCCTAGATACCTCTCACCAATTAGGTGGAGCTTGGTGCAACCAACTCGGTAGAGATGGTGCAGTCTGTGTTTCTGAATGATGTCCCTTCATCCTGTGTCTTTTCCCTCCGTGTTTTGTTCATTTGTTCTTGGATTTCCTCAGCATTAGTAGGAGATTTTACTTTAGATTCATCTCCGGTCGGTGCATCACCTTGGTCTCTACAATTCCTCGCAAGGTGGCCTACCTTATGACAATGAAAACATACCATGCAAGGATTTATCCAAGCTCTTCTGTTGTTCCTTCCGTGCATCAATGTGCAGTTTGGAGCAATGTGTCCATACCTTCCACAAGATAAACATGAAATTATTGTATTATAGTCCCCTTGTATAGAATTACCTCCTTGGTTGGTTTTATCATTCTCTTAGTTAAACTTCCAGTTGTCATTCCTTTTCTTCAATCTGCATTCTTCAGCTTTGTGTCCAAACTTGTTACGATTTTTTCAGTATCCATCAAAGTTAGATTTCCTTGTATTGTTGACCAAATTAGTTCTGAATTCAAATGCTTGATGTCCATACCTATTGCATCTAAAAAAATAACCATCAAACTTAGGTATACTCGGTTATTTACCTTTCCTGATCCTGCAGACATTAGTAGTATGTCTAGGCTTCCCACAATAATTACAACTTTGTTTCTTTTGTGTCGGTGGGGATGCAGTACTTTCTGAAGACATTATATTTTCTATTAGTATATGCAAGGAAAAACATGATAAACACCATCGGTTTATGCTACACCGACAGATAGGGCATAACACTACCCGATGCCAAGGTTATCGATACTGCCAAGTACAAACCATCCTGACAAACACTATTCAGTGTTACCCGATGACAAAAAGGACAAGGGAACCTGACGAGTAACCAACAGTGCAACCCGATGATACAGTCAAGAGTGGAACCCAACAAATGAAGGGAACTTGACAATCAGTTCAAAGAAGGAACACCGACAAACTTTCAGTTCACACCGACAATCAAGAACCGACAGTCAGTTACATCCTGCAAAAAGTGGATCTGACTTTCCACGTCAGATAAATCACTGAAGTTTTATATTTAGCTTCTTGATTTGTTTTAAATCTATTACATGAGGGGAAAGCAATGTATTTATTATTGTTTTTATTAATTTAACTATTTTAAAACATGCAAACTATAGTATCAAGGTCAAGTTGTATACCTTGGATCTAGAGTTAACATTGTAATGCATGATTCTAGAATAGGTCAAGTACTTGTATAAATAGATGCTAAATAAATTGTGAACATGTTGTTCGATGATGATTGTAGCCATTGAGAGCATATAAGGATCAGATAAGAGAATTCATATAACATCACAGACAAAGATCAAATCAGTTCTCAAGAACAGAACAAAGGCTACCGATGAGCAGGAAAAGGTATTAATCAATCACTATAGGTGATATTCATATACTGTAAGCTTTAATGGATTTGTAATCAGAAATTATAGATTTCATATAGTTAGGTCAAACATATTGTACACATTCTAACAAGTGGGGTACACTTAAGAAATCCTTTCAAGGAAGGTGGACTTAACAGTCCTATTGTAAATCTCTTAACCGAGTGCACACTTCATTAGTGTTTCTAAAGATCTTAACATAGTAGATCCTAAAAGGTCTCTGCATTAATACTCCTAATAGGGTAGATCATCAGAAGTTATCAAATTGTAAGCCTTTATTGGCTCCCTTCCATTCTATAGATAGTGAAGTTTTAAGGGTGACATCCCCACCGCAGTTTTTACTTCCTAACAAGAGTTTTCTGTGATATCATATCTTGTGTTATGTGTCTATTACTTTCATGAATGTTTCTATGAATGATGGATACAATTAATTTTATGAACTAATACTACATGCATAAGAAAGAATATCAGATATGGTTGGCAATACAGTAAAGATTGATTACTAAAGATGAAAGGTGAAAAGAGTTAAAAGTTTTAGAGGTACTGATTCACCCCTCCCTTCTTAGTACTACTTCCCATTAATCCTAAAACTTTCATCTCTTTTTTATTTTGATGATTCTCCTTTCTTGGTGGTTCTTTCCTCTTTGTATCCAATCCCTGTTTTGTTATTTCTTTTTTTTTGATTCTTAAATTATTGATCCAGAGAGTTCAATGCTTCTTCGTTTCTTTTTAGTATTGTATTTGCATCTTTCTCAACTTTCAATCTTTGTTTGATTCTTTCAATTTCAGCTTTCAGTGCTTGATTCTCAAATTCTTTTCTGGTGTTTTCTTGATTTGCACTCAGAAGTTGATCGGCCATGTCATAATGAACTTGTGTCATTCTCATGATCTCATTATTATTTTCCAGTAGCTTCATCTCAACTTGTCTTTTATCATCTTCTGCCATTTTCTTTTCATCTTCAACAGTCCTTTTTCCTTCAATTAACTTGATCATCCTTATCATGTTGGTTTCAAGATCTATCTTCATTAGGTCCAACTGTTCGGTAAGTGTATCATTATTTGAATTTGTAATTCTTTTATATTTGTTTCAGATTCATCAGTAACATTGCATTTAGATGTTGTTTCAAGTGTATCAACTTGTTCTTGTGTAACCTTTAGTTCATCATAAATTCCATTCTAACCTTTAGAGACATTTCAAGTTTCTTATTCAAATCAATGATTAACTCTCTTGCACCTTCCAATTCAGACTCAAGACCATCAAATCTTTTATATTGCCTAAAAATTTCCATGACTAGGATCTTTAACTCTCAGGTGGTCATACCCTATAACTCAAGAGTAACAGCTCTGATACCAATTATTTAAATAATGTATGGAAAGTAAGGACTCAGAGGGGAGGGGTGAATCAGTACTTATAAAACTTTTATCTTAATACCTTAATTGATTAACCATAAAATTATTGTTCTCTGTTTACCAACTCCTTTGCATTGAAATGAAAATAATATAAAGTATGTAATTCAAAACACTAAAACAATAACAAATAAACTCATAACACAGTAATGTTGGTTACATAGAAATCCTTGGTTAGAGGAAAAAACTATGGTGGGGATGACACCCACAACTTTCACTAAATCTACAGTATGAAAGGTTGCTTGGTTAGAGCTACAATGGTTTTCTAATTCTGATAGCTTACTCGGTGAAGAGTATACAAGACTTATTAGGTCTTCTTGATTAGAGAATTTACAATCTTTATACTTAGAGATGTACCCAGTTAAAGGATTTACAATGTTTGGATCTACCCAGTGTTGGGATTTAACCTTCACAATATAATAGTACTTAAAATATGAAATGTCTGTTATAATTTGCATCAAATACAAATGTTGATTCAAACTCTATGTACTCTGATATGTGTTACCTTACTTATGATCTCTGTAACACTTCTATGATTTGCTCTATTGTAGCTAAATCTACTCGGTACTGCTCTGCTATGTGTTGTTCACTTCAATAATTCAATAACAACATTAACTCCTTCAATAACATCAACTCCATCAACTCTAACAACATCCACATAACTCATGAATTTATCCTTTATAAATATGAATTTTTAACCTCTTAATCCTATGAGTTAGTTGGGAAATGATTATCTAGTTGAACCGTTCGATCTTCTTTCTCACTAGGTGATCATGTCACTTTTACCTTGGTACTTGGTGTTCTTCTTGGAAATACAAAACTCCCATTAACCACTTGATCCGTGCATTAGATCTTCATCCTTAATTATCTTGATTGTTGATCGTGTAACCAACTATTATTAATACTTGTAGTAATGTAATTAATACAATAACAATGCATTAAATGCATCCTTATCACTTTTTGAATTGTCTATCTGACTCGGTTACATATTCCTTCTGACTCGGTTGTATGATCTCTCAGTTCTCAGTAACTAGCAACTCGGTGTAGTATATCCACTCGATAACAAAATATGCTCGGTTTACTTAGTTCTCAATTTTTTGATTTACTGAATTCATAATGCTTTATGTTTTGACTGACTACCTCAGTGTGTATTACCAACTAGTCCTTTATAATAATTTCTCCATTCAGCAAGTGTTTTCTCCATGAACTATGACTTTGAAAAAACTAATGACAACAAAAAAAACTTATAGAGGTAACAATATCCAATAGAAAGGCCCAAATTATGAAAAATATTATAATGTGCCACCTTATCCCAACCAAAAACAAGAAAATAATCACAAAGAGCCTACAGATGTGGGTACATGGATAAAAGAGGATGATTTCTATCCCAAGAATAATTCCAAAACAGAGCCTCAGAGCTACTATTATATATCCAAAAAAGGCATCTCTTAACCAAATGAGCACCAGTATTATGAGTATGCCAAACCATATAACCCCCCTCCCCGTTGGGAAGTGGTTCATTCAGGAGTGTTTTGGAACACTTGAGGGTTGTCATTTATGGAAACACATCTGTTATGGATGATCACATGGTGTGAAAGACAATTTTGGAGTTAAGGATTACAAAATGACTAAGTTCAGGAAGGAGAGTTACATAGTACAAGAGTATAGTTGTGTTTAGCGAAGACAATATATGATGAATAAAGACATGCAAGCTTAGGAGAAGCTACTTTTGGATATGTGTGACCTTCAATTAAGATCGATTATTTTTTGGAGTTGATCATAGTAAGTTACAGTATGATGAAGCTATGTGAAGATAGAGTAACAGTGATATAAGCCAGATAAATATTTGTGATGATTAAGGGAATATAATGTGAAGTCCAAACATGCTATGTTGGATTTATATTATGTATTACCTATGTTCTAATAGTATATGATCACCAAATTGGTAATCTCTTTCTGTATAAGTACTAATTCTATTTTATGATGTAATTGGAAGCTGATTGGATATGTAACAATGTATATATAGGAAGAGCTTTTTGAGAAGCGATGAATGTGATGGATGTGTGATAGATTGGTATGGATGTGAAGAGTTGGGTGGATGCATTTTGATGTCAGAATCAATTAGATGGTAATTCAAACTACAACTGGAACTAACTAAGCATAGACGATGCTTGTATTGTTCATTCTTGATAAAGCATTGTAACATAATCTCATTTCTAATTATATGAGCAGTGAGCTCAATATACCTTTAACATGGTTTTGTATTCCTTTAACATGGAAATGTACTAATGTAATAATCAGCTCCTAACAAGGATAGGTCTCCTAGCAGGGAAAATATACTTTTAGTGCATATTTTTGGGTACCATCCCCACCGAGGTTTTCCCTTGACCAAGCTTTCATCGAAAAAAAAATCATGATGTTATGAGTTGTGTGTTTATGTTCTTTTGATTTCAGCAATTATCTGGTTAAGTTTTAATTTACTTGGTTTATGTTTAAAGTGGTGTAATACTTTTTCACACCCCTCTCATTATTACTTAATCCTAACACTCCCCTCTAGTGGAAGCTGAGAAACATTGAAAGGGTCATCTCCCCTAAAATACTTATGTGTGAGAATATGGACCTAGAGATGATTTTGATAGGAAAATCATCGCTAATAAAGCTTAGCAGAAAGATCTTGGCCACTCAAGATAGCAGAGTGGAGACCACAACCTCACTCCTTCTTTGGCCTACAGATTGTATCCCACCTAGTTAAACTCCATCTAAAGTTTTTCAAATTACCGCTCCAAACAAACTATCATGAGAGAGCATCAAACTCCTTAAGAAAATACACAGGAGTCTCTTGAACTATGCTTATATAAATTGGAAGAGCCTGAATCACATATTGCAGAAGATTTACCTGAGCAGTTGTAGAAAGTCACTAACTAGTCCAAATATTAACCTTTTGTCATAGCTTATGGAGCAAGTTCTGCCAAAAGAGCCTTGGTTTCCTACCCAAAATTATAGGACTGCCCTGGTAAGTTAGTGGGAGAGACCCAATCTGAAATCTTAGGGTGTTAGTGATCCTTTTTTCAATAGGCTTCAGAGTATTGAAAAAATGTATAGAGAATTTATGCTCATTCATTTTATCACCTGACATGGCCAAATAAATGTCTAAGGTTTTTTGAAAGGCCTCAACTTCCTAAATCCAAGAAATTCTGGTAAGAGAAATGTCTTTAAAAAATTGAAGATGAGAAATAGTAGGCAATCTATTATCCCACTGCCAACCATGAACCAAACCCTGAGACACTCAAGATTTAATAAATCTACCAAGGTCCTCTGACATAATAATAATAATATAGGGAGAGAGAGTTTCTCCTTGGTGAAGACCCCTAGAGACTCCAAATAACTCAAAAGGATCACCATTAAGAAGAGCAGATAAAGTTGCAGAAGTCACAAAGTTCATAGTCCAACTCACCCACTCCGGATTAAAGCCAAAGGCTAGAAGAATTTTATACAAAAAAACACATTTAACCTATCTTAACCCTTATCCATATCTAGTTTGATGCACATGGATCTCTCCCTAGAAACCAAGAAACTTATAGATTAGAGCATGTTTGGTCCACTATGAAACATCTTCCACAACTATTTCTGGAGGAATGATAAGGACAGGATGGTCCCGACTCCTTGGAAGACACCATTAAATTTATGTAAATTTGATTTTTCCCCCACATAAAATGACTCTGTCATCCATACATGCAAACCTCAAGGGGATCCACTAGGTTTCACAATACTAGCAACCACCAAGCTATTGGAGGCCCCACCCACAACCATCTGGGCGCAAAAGAAAAAAACTAGACAAAACCCCTTTCCACCAAACAAACAAAATAACTTCCCACAGCTCAACAGATACAATCCTGCACCCACCCATCATCTATATCCCTTCAAGAACCATCTACAACCCCCACAACCTGCCAACACCCCAATCTGATCAAACGAATGAAGAAACCCCCACCCCTGCGACAGGAAACACCCCACAACCGAGTGCCAAAGTAAAAAAAACAATAGCAAAAATGAGCTAGGGAACGTAGGCCCTAGCTCTGCTGGAATCACACACGTAGAGCCAACATTATCCTCAGCCCAATTTGCACTCCAAAAATATAATTATGATTCAATTTAATAGTGTTGGATGTAATTTTTGAAAATATATTTTTTTGGGTCGTGCATGCACTTTTTTTATATGCATTTTTCACATACTTTTATTTGTATGAAAACATGGTTCTTTGTATTCTTTAAAATTCTTTGCGCATGGGTTGTATTTGTATATAAGTATGCAAGTTTAATTCTTTAACGAACTAATGATTTTTTTTTCTGGTTTTGGTAATCTCAGGAATACTTCTATTAGGTTTTATGTTGGTTTGTTACATATTATTAAAACTAAATAAGATATTTAATGGTAGTTGAAAGCATCTTGTTTTTCCTTTCACTCCCATATTCTATAATAAGTCATATAAGTCCAAAAAGATACTATTTTCAATTGTCTTTAGATAAACTAGCAATCACACCTTAGTGTGAAATGGGTATGCCACAAAGGTATGAGAGGTCAACTAAGTATTTGTACCTTTGTCCATGAATCCCTCTCATTCTCTCTATATCTCATTATATCTCTCTCCCTCTATATATATATTTTTGACTTCCTCTCACTTTATATTCAATCTCTATCTCTATCTTCATGTCCCCTTCCATATTTAGACACATCTTCCTCTTTATATCCATCCATCTCTCTCTATCACCCCTTTCCTATACCTTTATATCTCTACATCTCCAAATTTCTTCCCCCATATCTCCCTCTATCTCTACCATGTTATCTCTCCATCCCTCTCTATCCCTATATATCTCCTACTCTCTACCTCTCTCTCTATCACTTTCTACCTCTACCTTTATCTCTACCATCTCTATCTACCCCTTTCTCCTCTCTCTTTATCTATCACTTGTCTTATCTACATATCCCTCTCCTTCATATCCATCTTCGAATATATCTTTGTCTTCCTCTTTATCACTATCTCCTTAGCACAGGGAGGATAGGACAGGTCAGGGCCAAAGGCACACCCAACTATCTAGTCACCGTACGAGTATACACAATAGAGGAAAATAACATAGAGAACAACACCAAGGAGAGAAGGAAAAACAAATATCTTTTATTGATTCATTAAATTACAACATACATGCCCGACTGTGACACATTCCGGGTTACAACCAACAAGATAAAGAAAATTTAGACTATTCTATATTCTACCTTATCATATCATCATCTGCTACTTTCTCTACTAGCTCTCTTAAGCTACTCCTAGACATCCCTATTTATACTTGCCAAAATGGCTTACAAATAAGGAAGGTTGACCACCAACAGTCTGCACACATCCCAAGACAAGATCCAAATATTAAATGTGCAACAAGAAATTAAATATAGAAGTCAACTTCAATAGAAACCAAACACAAAAATTCTTGATCAAGACAAACTGAGCATCAGGTTCACTCGGCATAGGAAGGAACGTTCGACCAACATTGGACAACTTGACATAAACAAGAACTCGGCCAACACAGGACATCTTGACACACACTGCAACTCGGCACTAACTGCAACTTGACACTTATTGGGAAAATGAACAAAGATGAGAAGGATAGCAAGGAAACCCAGGATTCTCCTACATCAGACAACTGAGGTTGAAAGAAATGATTCCCCTGAATCATTGAGGTGTCACAACCTGAGCTGAATCCAACTCATATTGAGAAATCTATGTAGCATCTTCAACTGGTCTATTCTTCCACTTCACCAAATATTCATAGTAATATTTTCCTCTTGTTCTTTTACCAACCCTCTGATCCAATATCTGTTCAACTTCTTCAATCTTCTTCTTAGGATAATCATCTGGTATAACAACTTCCTCATCTGACTCATGATACTTATGAAAATCAGCAATAATTAATATAGGAGATATATCCATGTCATCAGGTAATTCAACTTCATAGTCAATACCACTACCAAACTTCCTCTGAATTCTACAAGGACCAAACTTCATTTTAAGCTTACTATATGTTCCAACAGGAAATATTCCTTTCTTCAAATGATCCATCACCTCATCACACTATTCAAAAACATGATTTCTCCTAGGCTTGTCAACATTTTCTTTATATTTCTGATTACTTTGTTCCAACTTCAAATTCACTTCCTCATGTAAAGACTCCACAAAATCAGCATATACTTCCCCTTCGGCACTTCTCTTTTCTTCACCAACAATATCCCTCAAATCTGATACTCCTCTAGTCTTCATTCCAATAACAATCTCAAAAGGTGTTTTTCCTGTACTCCTATTCACATAATTATTATATGCAAAAGCGTCTTGTGCTAATATCATCTCCCAATTACTCGACTAATCTCCAACTAAACATCTCAAAAAATCCCCAAGCTTCTATTCACAAACTTTTTCTGTCCATCTGACTATGGATGGAATGTAGAACTAAATCTCAACTTAGTATTCATCTTCTTCCATAAATTCCTCCAAAAATAACCAACAAACTTTCTATCTCGGTAAGAGATAATACTCCTCAAAAATACATGCAATCTAACAACCTCTTTGAATACAATATCAGAAACATGTACAATTTTTGATGTCTTCTTACATGGTATAAAATGTTCCATCTTAGAAAATATATCCACAATAACATATATGGAATCACACCCTCTGACTGTCTTAGGTAATCCAAGAACAAAATTCATACTGATGTCACTCCAAGGTTTCTCAGGAACAGAAATAGGTGTATAAAATCTAGTATTCTGACTTGCTCCTTTTGCAACTTGACAAATTCCACAACTCCTTACAAAATTCTGCACATCCTTATACATATGTGGCCAAAAATACTTTTCCTTAAGCAAGATCAATGTCTTATCAATTCCAAAATGTCCAGCCAATCCACCACAATACTTTTCCTTAATTAATTCTCATGGAACTTCTTGGTATACACAACTAAATTCCTTTGAACAACATAGCTTCTTGAATGAAATAACCCTCAAACTTACTTGGTTCTTCTGACAGATTTGGTGCTCTGCACTCTCTCCACGCCTTAGAAAAAATTAGGGTTCGTATCATACAAATCCTTCATATCATCAAACAAAGAATAAGATTCTTCATCTCGATCAACAAAGAACGTCTTCTTCTCTACAAATTGGTTAGTAACTCCACTCTTATGCTTGATCACAATGTGTAACTCTGTAAGTATTCAAATTAGTTCATATGTCTCTGATTCAACTTATGTTGACTTCCCAAATAGTGTAAAGGTTTATGATCAGTATACAAGACAAACTCCTTAGGAATCAAATAATGTCTCCACTTTTTCAAAGCTTGAACAATAGCATAAAACTCTTGATCATACACAAAATACTTCCTTTTAGCATCATTCAACTTCTCACTAAAGAAAGCAAATGGTTTAGCTTCTTGACTCAACACAACTCCTATTGCACTACCACTTGCATCACATTCAATTTGAAATACCTTATTGAAATTAGGAAAATCTAACACAGGTAACTTGACAACCTTTTGTTTCAAAGTCTCAAAACTCTTGTCAGCTCCATGTGTCCACTTAAAATCCTTTTTGTCTCATCTCGTAGTCTCAATCATAGCATTACAAACATAACTGAAATTCTTAATGTACTTTCTATAGAAACTAGCCAAACCATGAAATGATCTTAAGTCACCCACATTCTCAGGTGTAGGCCACTCCAAAATTTCTTTAACCTTCTCAGGGTCCATTTTCAAATCATTAGCTAAAATCACAAATCCTAAATACACAATCTCTTCTTGCATAAAGGAACACTTCTTCAGATTAATCAGTAGCTTCTCTTCTTTCAATCTTTACAATACTTGTCTAATATGCTCAAGGTGTTCTTCCTTAGTCTTTCTGAATATCATAATATCATCCAAATAAACAATCAAAAAATTACCCAAAAATCTCTTGAGAAATTCATTCATCAACCTCATGAAACTACTAGGTGCATTAGTCAAACCAAAAGGCACAACCAACCACTCATATAATCCTTCTTTTGTCTTGAAATCAATCTTCCATTTGTCACCTTCTCTGATTATGATATGATGATAGCCACTTTTCAAATCAATCTTGGTAAATTAATTTGCTCCACTCAAAAAATTGATTATGTCATCCATCATCGACATAGGAAACCTATACTTCATTGTTATCTTGTTGATAGCTCTAGAATCAGTACACAATTTCCATTCTCCATTCTTCTTAGGTTCCAATATAGAAGGTACAACACATGGACTCAATCTTTCTCTGATCTACCCTTTCTACAACAACTCCTACACTTGTCTATTAAGTTCTTCATTCTTGGTAGGTGGAAATCTATATGGTGCTTTGTTCAGAAAAATAGCTCCATGAATTAGATCCATACAATGAATTATACTTCTCACCGGTGGTAAACCACCAAGAATATCCTCTGCAAGTATCTCCTTGTATTCATTTAATGATTTCTAAATTTCTACTGGTACTCTATCTTCATTGTCTTCTATCACTTGATATTTACTATTTTCTATCACTCGACAATTAATATACCCTGTCAGTCAACATTTAGGAATGATGGAAAAACAAACTTCATTCTTCTTCATTTCTTTCTCAAATTTCTTTCCATTAGCCATGCAAATTTTCACAGTAGTACAGTTTATCTCATCTAGAACCTCAATCAAAGGTAACAATGTTTTCTTCTTCCCATTCAGCCAAAGGGTATATTGATTCAATCTACCATCATGCACAACACATCTATAATACTACCAAGGTCTACCCAATA
The DNA here is from genome assembly GCA_018584345.1 of Thuja plicata. Classification (NCBI taxonomy): domain Eukaryota; kingdom Viridiplantae; phylum Streptophyta; class Pinopsida; order Cupressales; family Cupressaceae; genus Thuja; species Thuja plicata. Next base: position 146,917 of record MU226734.1, read on the forward strand.
GAATATGACAACAATCCATAGGCATAATATCACAGAGACCTTCATCAAAGTAATTTCCAATCTTGAATTTTACAACACATTGCTCACCAAAAACTTATGCTCATCCTTGATCTATGAAACATGATATGGTTTAGGGTGTCTCAACCTCTGTAATTGCAACTTTGCAACTAGCTCCTTTGATGCCAAATTCGCTGAACTCCCACTGTCAACAATCACTTTGCAACATTTTCCTGTCATCTTACATTTGGTCTTGAAAATAATTCTTCTTAGAACAGGTTCTTCATCCACTTGGTTACTATACAAAGCTCTTCTTACCATCAGGTTTTATCCAGCCTCAAGTCCACTTGGGGAACCCTCAAGATTCTCTTGTACCACAATATTTCTATGAATTTTTCCATTTCCATCAGAGTGTCTATACTCGGAAGATTTATGCCCTTCTTTGCCACATCTGAAACAATTACCAATAAAACCACCTCTATCTCTTCCTCGGTAGGAACTACTACCTCCTTGGTAAGAGCTACCACCTTTTCACTCAGTTTGCTTTTATCATGAGCTTTCCATTTAGATTTTCCCTTATCTTTCCCAAAATTATCAGATCTGTCACCTTGACCATAGGATCTACCTCTGCCTCTCTGGAATCTACCACCTTGACCTCTCTATCTTTGTTTATAATTATTTGTCAATATCTCCTCATCTTTCAAGGCATATTGATATGATTCTTCCACACTATCCAATTTCACAAAAATTATTTCATCTTGAATTCAAGATCTCAGTCCATTCACGTACCTTGCAACTTTCTCAACCTCATCATCCACATGTCCAGATCTAATGTCCAATCTATAGAATTCCTTAGTATATTCCTTCATAGTCATGTCCTTTTATCTAAGGTTATGCATCTTCCTCAGAAAGTTAACTTGGTAATCAATAGGAAGGAACTTATTTTTCACCTTTTTCACCATTTTCAACCAAGTTCTGATCTTTTCCTTTCCTCTTCTTTGTCTGTCAGTTTGCAAATGCTCCCACCACTTTGAGGCATGACCTTTCAACCTAGTGACTTCAATTTTCACCTTCCTATTATTAGGAATACTTTCAAACTCAAATAACTTCTCCACATCAGAGATCCAATTCAAACACAACATTGGTATCCAACTTGTCATCATAAGGAACAACTTCAACAACAGGCTTTGAATGTGCCCTAGATAATACTCTCAACAATCTTTCCTCATCTTTATCTTCCTCAGGCTCTAGATTTGGTTCCACTGCTTCATCATCACTCACATAATCAAGATGCACTCCTCTTCTCTGGGATGTCTCTACAACATATAATCTGGTTGTAATATTTCTCAACATGTCCATTATGGCATTATCAACATTTCATTTTCCTTGAACCATCTTGACAGTTCTTGCAAGATCGTAACCTTTAGCAAGTTATAGGTCAAATCCGCAGATTTGACACCCTACAACCAATTCCAACTTAGGGTTCTACATGTTCCAATCCACCAAGGACAAACTTTTCTTTGATACCACCTGGTGTAGGGAGGACATGAAGGAACACTCGGCTAACACCAGAAATCTTGACACAAATAGGAACTCGGTCACCACTGGACAACTTGGAAAACACTGCAACTCGACACTTACTGGAAAAATGAACAAAGACGAGAAAGATAGAAAGGTAACCCAGGATGCTCCTACATCACTCCTTACCTATTTCTCTCTCACTATTTCCCCTTTTGTATATATTATAGATATTATGGAAAGGATAGTATCTCCTTAAATTTCTCTCTCCTTACCTTAAAATCAAGTACCCATAAATTTGATATGATTGAATTAAATGTGAAACATGCATGCATACACAAATTAGAATATTAGCCACATAATTAGACACAATATCTTTATCATGGAAACCCTATTAGAAAAAATACCACAGTGGGGTTGTTTATCCACAATAATAAAGTACCTTGTTAAAAGTATAACCTTATTACAATGTATGGGGAATGCACATACATCCTGGCTCATTGCTCAAATGAAAAACCTTGGGCTACAACCCTAAGGAAGGCTCATTGCCTTAAAATTTGATCACTACAATGATCTAAAAGTGTTGGTGAACTAGATAAAAACACCTACCTTATGCCAAAGTTAGTTCCATTGAAGTACAACCAATATCATTGATCTAATACTCTCTATCTCCTTCAGAAAAGAAACTTAGCCTTCAAGAGATCTCCACTATTTATCCGCGAGAGATATTTAGCGTTCACAACCAATCTTCCACTTCAGTGCCTAATGATTTTTTCCTCAATTCATCATCTTATACAAAGAACTAGGTCAGCTAAACCTAATTCACCATCTCTTCAAATTATCACGCCAAATCTCATCCTCAAATCCATATAGGAGCCTTTTCACCAATATTTATGCTCCTACTAATCTTATTGAAAATTATTTTCTTTGGTCACATATAGGTTTTTTTCAATCTCTTGCACCTCTATTTCCTTGGATACTGATAGGATACATTAATTCTATCTTAAGTTTCAAAGAGAAGAGGGGAGGTAATCCCAGGCTTGACCTTTCTTCGAGGCTCTTGAGAAGTAACATTGAACTACTAAAGGTTGTGGATGTTCAAGCCACTAATGGTTGGTTCACCTAGAATAACAAGAGAAGTGGAGTGGGGGCTATATCAAAAAGACTGGAAAATTTATTTATTTCTTACTTCTAGATAGAGGATATCTGGGCTACTAATTCAAATATTTTGGATTGGAGTGATTCAGATCACTAGCCAATCATCTTGGTGGCTTCCAAGTTTTGGATGACAAAGAATCCTTCATTTAAATTTCAGCTTATGTGGTTGAGGGATTTTTTTCTTCAGTATCATATGTTGGGATGGTGGAGGGAAGGGAAGCCTACTTATGGTACTGCTATGTTTTCCTTTTCCAATTAGTTGCAGCATGTCAAGAACGGGTTGAAAACATGGAATAGATTGTGCTTTAACTTATTTTCAGCCAAAATGGATTCTCAATTGAGGGTTGATTCCATTAATCGACATATTAGAGAGAGGATTCTGTTTGAAGCTTTGTAAATAGAAGAGACTCTTGCACTAAAAGAGATAGAGAAATGGGAGCTTCGTGAGGATATTTATTGGAAGAAAAAGACTTAGATTGATTGGTTATAGGGAAGCAACACTAATACTAAGTTTTTTCACAATACAGTTAAGGGAAGAAAACAAGGGAATATTATAAATTCTATCATTTGTTCTGATGGGACTTTGGTCTCTTCTCATATGGATATCGCTTAGGAAGCCACTAGATTCTTTGGAAATTTGTTCACAAAAGATTCAGAGCCTGCTAGTGTGGAGGAGGGTTTGATATTGGACTGTATTCTCTCCACAGTCACTTCTAGAATGAATGAGGCCCTTATTAAACCCATATCACTATCTAAGATTTAAATTATGGTCTTTGGTATGAAGAAAGGGAAATATCTAGGGCTAGATGGCTTCCCTACAGAGTTCTTTCAAGCATTTTGGGATATAGTTAAGATGGATCTTTTTGATATTGTGTAGGAATATTTTAGTAACAAGCATATGCTTAAGGCCTTGAATGCCACATTCCTTTCTCTCATCCCTAAAAAGGAAGGATCCAAATCCTTTAATTTATTTAGACCTATTGATTTTTTCAATGTTAGCTATAAAATTATCACAAAATTTATCTCTGAGGAGTAAGGGGGATTTGTTTCTGGAAGAAAGAATTTAGATGGGGTCATCATAGCAGTTGAAGTAGTGCATTCCATGTCTAGCTCTAAGGAGAAGTTCATGTTCATAAATCTTAACATGGCCAAAGCTTATGACAGTGTCAGATGGATTTTCATTCAAAAATTTCTCTTGCCTTTTGGTTTTGGAAGTGAATCGATTAGCTAGGTTATGATCTATATTACCTTACCCTACTTTCTTGTTCTTATTAATGGTGAGCCCAAAAATTTATTGATGAAAATATAGGCCTTATGCAAGGAGATCCTCTCTCTCCCTATTTTTTTATTTTGATGGTTGAAGGTTTGGGGAGATATCTCAAGTCTCAAGTCAGGCATGGTTTGATTTAGGGATGGAAGTGGGGACATGACATTCCTCCTTCCCATCTTCAATTTGTGGATGCCACCGCATTATTGGGTTTTTATAGAATCAATAAAGTAGCTAACTTCATAAGAGCATTGGATGTTTATGTTAAAGCCTCCGATAAAAATATTAATGAAGAAAAATATCATCTTATTCTTCAACACTCCTACCCCCATTCAAGCAAAAAATTCATGTATTTTGAGGTTCTAAACTGGAATCCTTCCTTTTGTTTACCTTGAAATTCTTATATCAGTTCGTAGACTATGTAGAGGTTTTTGGCAAGAGATCTTGGATAAGTTCTAGAGCAAGGTGAGTCATGGGACCAATAGGTGGCTTTCAACTACTTTTAGAGTTACCCTTTTAAAGTTGGTGATTGAGGTGCTTTGTATTTACAAATGTTTTATGCAGACAACCACTACAATTTTTATTAAGGATTTTGACACTCTTTCCAGATAGTTCTTGTGGATGGGTAACTTGCTCTTGTCTAAGTGGATTTTGGTCAAGTCAGATTGTGTTTGTAGATCAAAATAGGAGGGTGGCCTTGGTCTACAGAAAGAAAGATGGACTGAAAGTGCCCTTACTAATAAGTTCTTATAGAGATGGTTCACAAACCATGATCAAGGATGGGATAAGATCCTCTGGGTAAAGTATCTTGGTGATGTGGAAGGTAAGGATGTCCCTCGATACTGTCTGACAATTAGGGGATCTGTGATCTATAATACCTTGAAGAGAGGAGCACATTTAGTTAAGAAGGGTAATTTTTGGATTTGTAATAGGGGCTTTGAAGCTTTTTTTAGGGTGGACTCTTTGGATGGATTCCATCCTATTTTATCCCAGTTTCCTCATCTTCAACCCCTTTGTGAAATTTTTCTTATAGCAGGCTGCAAGAAAAGTTGAAGACTTTAAGGTGAAATTAAGGATGAGTAGTGGTGAGATATCTAGATGGAAATAACCTTGATAATGGCTTCCTGTAGGTTCTTTGGGAGAGAGGGAGGCTCTTGATAGGATTCTATATGGTAGATTATGTAATTATCTTAGAGAAGAAGATATTATTTCTTGGGGCCCTAATTCAAAGGGCAAGTTTATAGTGGCTTCTAGTTATCAAAATATTAAAAGAATGACCTTTGACAAGGTTGACTGCTCTTAGATAAGCAATTTTGGAACAAGTCGGCTTAGCCCAAGTGCAACTTTTCTTGTGGTGCAAAATTTTTTTTTACCTAGAAGAATATTCAGAAGCGAGGCTTTCATGGGCCTTCTGTTTATGTTTTATGCAATAATAGTGAGGAGAATAACTCACACCTTTTCTTCCATTGTTCCTTTACTAGAGATATTTGGCATTGGTGGTAGGGAGCTCGAAAGTGCGCTTGTTTTCATGCTAGTACTTTGGTGGAGTTTTAGAAAATTCTTGGTAGACCTCCTACTAAGACGCCATTCCTGGATACAACCTGTGATATTGGTCCAAGTTTGATTATTTGGCAGGTGTGGTTGTAAAGAAATCATGAGATTTTTCAGGATAGGGTGAAGATGGGGCAATAAGTGTGGCTGAGGGTGCTAAATATGATTCAGGAGACTGTGGTATAAAAATGTGACCTTGTTGTGGATATTGATCCTGGTGACATGCAAGTGATTCAAATCTTTAATGTCTTCAGATTGGATTTTAGTGATGTAATACTTCAGTGACATCAAGTTAGGAGCATAAATGCTAAAAGGAAGGCCTTCCAAGATGGTAAGTGGTTCCCCCCTCGTCTAGTTTATCTTAAGATCAACACTGATAGGTCTTCTCAAAGAAATCTTGGGCATGCAGGGGTTGGTAAGGATATTTTTGGAATAATTATCTTTTTCCTCTTTGAATATAAGGTTTACAAACTAATAACTATATGGAGGCTTTGGCTATCCTCCTAGCTCTTGAAAGAGGTTTTGGTCTAGGATGGAGTAAGATTATTTGTGAGTCTGATTCCCAAGTTGTGGTGGATATGCTAAACTAGAATAAGATGGAGCATGTGGATTGGCATTTGACAATGGTGGGAAGAAAAATTCTCTCTCTGAGTGCCTCTTTGAAGGCAGTCTCTTTCTATTATGTTCCTCGTGAGTGGAATAAAATTGTTGATTGTCTAGCAAAGTGAGCTTCAGATCATTTGGAGGGGTGGAAAGTTGATGATTGGATTCATCTATCGCTAGAGTATGCTCATGATCTTGAGGGTTTGGTTAAGCAAGAGATGTCAGATTAGTTGTGGCCCTTTGGGGGATTTTGGTTTATTTCTCTATTTTTGTTCTCCTCTTTGGGCCTAGTGCCATGTTTTTTGTACTGCTCTTTCTGAATTAATAAATCTTTACCTTTTTTTTCAAAAAGAAAAACCATAATCTTTTAATAATCAAACCCACAAAATTGGAAACGAGATTTGTTACTAACAGAGACAAATATAACAACCTCGGGGATCGTTCGCTGGGTTAAACTTAAAATCTTTCAATCTAATTTTGCTAAAATATTTAATATGATGTCAAGTTCTTTTTAGTGATAAAATTTGTTTTTCTTTCTGAGGAAATCTTATGGGTTTCTTTTTAACAATAAAATCATGAATTTAATTTTATTGGAGATTTTTATTTGAGGATAGTGATTATTTGGTTTCATGGAGGAGGATTTTCTATTTTTTTTTTTGTATTATATTTAAACTTATAAGAGATTTTTGTTTGAGGAGAGCGACTATTTGTTTTTGTGGAGAAGGATTGTCTCTCTTTTTTGGATTATATTCAATGTTATTAAAGATTTTTGTTTGAGGAGAGTGATTATTTAATTTTGTGGACAAAAATTACATCTTTTTCTTTAAGAAAAAAACCTTTAATTTTTAAGAAGTGGTTCATTTATATTTGTATGTGACGTTGAATTATAATTTTAAGGATTTTAATTTTGATGAAGATATATCAATTGTAGAATTCAAGATTGGTGAATTCCCACAAGCCTAATAATCACTTGCATGCAAATAACTTGCCACGTACAAGAAAAAATCCTCAAACAAGAAAGTGCATAAACAATTTGAATGAAGGAATAATTGAGAATTGAATTAATCAAATGAGTTATTACAACGAGATTAATCCTTAATAAAAGAGATAAAAAAAACCGTAATGCAAACCCTCAAGGATGCATGCATAAAATAAACTTCTCTATTATTAAGAATTTGAGATGACACACATTAAACTTCTTTATGTTGAGAATTGTGTGAAACCATTTGTAAAAAATATTTTCTAAAATCATTGAATTAAATTTAGATGAATGGTCATGTGCACAAGACCTTAACTATGACCATTTGCCTTTAAGTCTGAAATATGTTCTAAGCATTGTCACTTTGCTAAGGACTCCAAACAAGGATAAAATATGCCTCAAATACTCAAAATCACTTTACATCTAAAACAAATAGATATGTCCAACAATCTAAAACAAATAGATATGTCCAAAAAAGAAATGATCAACTAAAACAAGATATCAGACAAAGTCAAACAACTATTGTTTCAAACATGTTTGAATTATGAGGAAATATTTCAATGGTATATTTAATAATTTATTTATTGGATTGTAATGTGTTTAAAATTAGTCAATCATCACAAGGAATTAAAAAAAATGAGGTTCATATTAGGAACGGTGGATAAATGAAATTATTATTTAAATTTTATTATATTTTTAATGTTTTAAAATTTAATCATAAAATTTTAATTATTTAATAATGTAAGTCTTATTCAAACATCAATTAGAACTTCCAATTTCAACTCTATTAATGTTTTGTTGGTGGTTGAATGACATTGAACACTAATATAATCATCATAGTAGTCTTTTTTATTGTGAGGTGACATGTAAATTAACATGAAAATTAATTACATTTTTCTACACTAACTTTTAAATTATTGTTATTTTTAAAGACTTACATACATACAAATATGAGTTACTAATAGTAGATGACACATATATATGTCATCTACTATTATTAAATACATAAAATAATCAAAGAATAGAGACAACATGTCTCTTATTTTTTGAATTGTTCACCTTATTTTTTTAATTCACTTTACAACTATTTAAAAATTATTTTATATTTATTTACGTAAAGATTAATTTATTTTATTTAAAACTTATTTACTTTTTTAAATAGGGTAAAACACTTTTCATTTTTATATTTATTTACGTAAAGATTAATTTATTTTATTTAAAACTTATTTACTTTTTAAAATAGGGTAAAACACTTTTCATTCCAAATATAACCATTTAACAATCACATTTCATAGGGTTTGAACCTTGATGACAAGAAAAATAACGCTACAACTTAACTATCATACCTTGTCCATATCCACTTAAATTTATTTTATTTTATTATATTGTTTATTTTATTTTTATTTGAAAAGTTAGTTTACATCTCACTAAAAATACAAAATTTTAATACAGAATTATGTAAGTACTATATTACTTTATTTGATATAATTCGAGTTGATTTAGGGATAAGTCTCATTGATTATGTTCAAGTCATGTTAACTTTATTTGGAATGATGCACATGTCGTAAAAATGCATGTTTAGTTGTCCTTGGGATAGGTTGATGGTTTCCCTTTGTCATTTGTGATTTGAGAGAGATTTTCAGTTGTTTTGATCAAGTTTAGTATTTTCTTTTTATTTCAGTTTTTTTTATCCTATATCCAATAAATGTGTAAGGCCACTGGTTCTTAATTATAGTTAAAAAACACTCATGAGAGGCTACCAAAATATTGATGAACAAACCCCTTAGACACAATCATCATGAAGGGCTCTTTGCGAATGATTACTAGTTATCCTCTAAATTCTTGTTGTGATATTGCTATCAGGATTCAACTGTGTAGTTTTTGAGTCAAACTCATTGACCCATAATTAATGAGTAGTGGTTCACATGAAACCATCTCTCATGAGAATGAATGGAACACTTAGCACTCATTGGATCTAGGTGATTCTCACAGAGGTGAAGCACCGGGACTTCCCGGGAGGTCACCCATCCCAGTACTACTCCAGCTCTAGCGCGCTTAACTACGGAGTTTCCTCCATGGTTAAACCCACTCTACTTGCATCCTCATTTGCAA
>MU226734.1:161797-183520 GCA_018584345.1 Thuja plicata
TTCCAGATAAACAAGCTTTTTACTCTTCACAGAAAACTTAGAATGCAGAGATGAGAGTTGTACAGAAACCAACTCAATCATCTATACTTATAGCCATTAAGGACTGTGTCTTGTCAACTTGAAAGCCACATTTCTGCACTTGAGTTTTCACAGAGATTTCACTCTATCATAAATGCTACGATCAAATTGTACTGTTAGATCTGATCTGGAAGAAAGAGTGTACACATTTCCCACTTGGCACTCGTCAGCCTCAAACTTGCCATGCACTTTACACTTTATTCATTTTTCAGAAACATCTCTGCGAGTGAGCGACTTATCCTTGTTATCTAACTGGTTGCATGCTCGCCCTCCATCCTCGCTCAACTTTTCATCTCCCACGAGTGAGCGATGACCTAGCTCTTGACTTAATCTCAAGTCTATCGCGTACTCGCTGTTCATCATGCTTTGGCTTTTCATTTCCCGCGAGTGAGCGATTCTTTCTTTTGTTTCTCATCGCACTTTTGCGAATTCATCTTTTATGTTATTTGAATCTGGGCGACTGAGCGAGAATGCATCCTTTCTTTCATTTTTTTACTCAGTCGCACACTCACGAACCTTTTAAAATGCACATTTTGATTTGGGCGACTGAGTGATGCTTTTCTTTCTTCTGCTCATCGCATACCCACGAGCTGATTTCCTTTTGCCCTTGGTGACTGAGCGACTGAGCGACACTCATCTTCTTCAACTCATACTCTGTCCAATCGCTCACTCGCTCTCCTTTTATTTATGCTTTTATCCAACGCGCGAGTGAGCGATGCAATAGTTTTTTTCTCAGTCGCGGATTCGCGAGCTCAGAAACTTTAATTCATTTTAGACTGCGAGTGCGCGATTGCTCAATATTTTACCTTAGTCGCCCAGTCGCGAGCTATTTTTCTTTCTTCTCTTCTACTTGGCGACTGAGCGATGACCTTCTCCTTTGGCTCGTCGCATGTTCACGGGATCCAAACTTTCATTTCATTTCATATCATGAGTGCGCGAATGCTTCACTTTTTCCCTTGTCGCTCACTCGCGAGCTCTTTTCTGATCATCTCCATTGAATAGCGAGTGCGCGACATCATTCTTTCTCTGCTCGTCGCATGCTCGCGAGCTGATCTTTCATTACCTCAAAGCTTCAACGACTGAGCGAGGCATTTAAATAGGTTCTTAGTCGCTCGGTCGCGGACTATTATAGAACTTAATAAGTACTTGTGCGACTGGGCGATGCACATCTCATTTCCTTGTTTTATATCTTGGTCGCGCACTCTCTCTGCAAAAAACAACATGAGTTAAACCTATGCGAGTAAGTGATAACTACATGACATGACCTCGTCGCGCTCTCGTGCAACTCAAAACATTGATATAAGCTTGATGCGACTGTGCGACCGCTTAGGTTTCAACAATACTCGCTCGGTCGCGGAGCATAAAACATACAGCACAAATTTCCAGCGACTGTGCGATAGACATGACCTTAGCTCGTCGCTGACTCGCTAACCTTCGAGTCAACTTCAAAAATAGCTCGCGACTGTGCGATTAACCTCTACAAACATAAGACCCGCTCACTCGCAGACCGATGATGACTTAACATGGGCTCATCGCGATTGCGCGATACACAATTTTGCTACTCGTCGCCCACTCGCAGGCATACTAAAACTTGACTCAAACAGCTCGCGACTGCGCGATTAACCTTTTCATCAACAGCTCGTCGCCTACTTGCACAACTTAAAAACCTTATAATAAAACCGATGCGACAAAGTGACTAAAGATGAAAAAGGACTTCAAAAAGTGATTGACTCATTTTGAGCGGTAAAACCAAGATTTTGAAAATAAGAAAGCCCGGGAAAATGATAAGACCAAGGGATTCAAATTTTTTTTGATACAGTGCTAACAGCGCCATGGTGCCATGTGTCCCTTCTGACATCATAAGGTCAGCTTCTTCAATGGTTAGAAGCAATCTTCTAACACTATCAGATCAAATTTCATCTATGGTGTGGGTGTTTCTAGAATAAAAAATACAAGGAAATTATTCTTCAAGGCTTCATGACTATGCGCGACGTGGAAAGTGGCCAAAAAAAATACGCGGGTTAATATGTGGTTTGATCTGAAAGAGATGACGTTTGGCATTATTCCTTAAACAGAAGATGCAAAAAAAATATCCTTCAAGGCATTGCGACAAGTGGACACACAGAAATTGGTTAGAGATAAAGTTAAACTAAAGGCAGATCAATTTTAGATCATCCTATGGTTTTCTCTATCCCATGATCAATAGATGAACAAAGGATAACCTTCAAGGCTTCATGCCTTTGAGACACGTGTCCTTCCTAGAAAATGGGGCTTGTGGTTTGCAAGGATACATCGGGACTGTCAAATCAGATGTCATCTACGGTGGACGTAAAGCCTTAAATAGAACATGTAAGGAGGTTAAGACTTTGTAGTATCACACTTTTGTGACACATGGCAGTTGGAGGGATGGGTTCATAACTGCAGTCAGGGTATGTGTCATGCAGATTATTTTTCATCAGATAGACGATGCAGTGCTTAGATTGGAAGGTGCACGGTGGTTACTGATTGATACTTAGCGACTGAGTTACACGTGGCTTCTTGTGATCATGGGGTTGGAGCTAAGGCGGATTGAATGACTAACATATATGATATGATCAGATAGTAGACACTAAGCCTTGATCGAGAGATGCGTGAAGGATAGTCATCAAGGGTTCACACTTGTCAACAAGTGTCCAAAAGTAAAAAATGGACCGAGATGCTATGAGAAACTGCCAGGTATCTTTTGCTCACGGTTTTGTTTTAAGTGAGGATCAATGACTGTGTTTTAAACTTGAAGATGGGATTCTGTCTCAACTGTTGATAAGGTTTCCATGCCATGATGACCGTTAGAATGGGTAGTATTTGAAAATTCAAACTTGTGCAGAGGGTTCTTTAGCCATGATGGTGCTCTTTTAAATTACAGAGAAGTGGATGGATCAACCTGATCTTCTGGGTTGTATTTATGTGGCCGTAGGGTGCTAGAGAGACAAATTTGTTGATATCTAGGGCTTCATAAATGTTTTTTAGTGGTGACTTAGGGTTTTCAATTAGATTTTGAAGACATTCTGAGACTATTGTTACTTCCCTATCTATTCTGCATTAATGTTGGTTTGGTTCCCGAGTTGTGGTGGTAGTGTTTTAGGGTTTCCTTTTTCCCTAAGGCAGTCATAAATAATGGTATCCAAAGGGTATAACTAGGTTTTTTTAGTCTTTTAGAATGATGGGAAATTTATGCCACAGAAGGCTTGTAAGCTCTACATATTGAATTAAGACTATCAGTGGTCCTTTTGGCTTTGATTCTATATGTTTTAGGTGTTTTAACAATAAGATATGTTTGTAACCTCTTGAAATTTGTGAAATCTTATTGAATTGTCATGTCTTTATTTCAATTTCTTGTATTAATTTGGGTTGGGTGTTAAGTACATTTCAATCCATCACTCTGTAAGGTAGAGGGTCTAACTAGTTTAGGGTTTCTTTCAGAGAGAATTTAACATCCTTAAAGTAGTTTCAGTGAGTAAAGAACTATGATGAATTGGATAATTACATCTGCTTCCAATAAGTGTGAATTGAGTATGTAAGGCATAGTCAAGATCAAAGATCATTTGCAGGTTTTACATTTGAAGTATGTTGTGGTTAAGGGTCTTTTCATTTAGAGTGACTCCCTGCCCACTGGATCAGGGCACTGGTCTGATATATTAGAATTGTGGTTCTCATGAAAATTTGTAAAATCTATTATTATTTACATGTTTTATGATTGCATCCACCATACCTTCATGCTAGTGAAATTATTGAATATTGAAGGTAGAAGATAGGTAGTTCCCACCTGAGTTTGTGGAGCTCAAAGTGAAGAAGGTTTTAGGACCTTGTTGAATGTTATCTTTTCTCCTTGTTGAATTAGTGCTTGGGCCTATAGAGGAATATACCTGAGGCACAGTTATATAAGGGATTAGTAAGAAAAAGAACTAACTAGAATGACGAATCTACTGGGGAACTAGCACAAAGCATTCTTGAAGGGATTATCAAATCAAAGTGGAGATTGAACCATCCACTAGGGACTAAGAGAAAAGTTCATTTCATAGTTTCCCTTAACATTTGAAAAATTTAAAGGTGAAGTCTCATATTTTAATACCCCAAGTTTGTTTGGGTGGTGGCTCTGAATTTAGTTGGTTAGAGTTTCAAATTGAAATTACAATTTCGTTTTGAAGTCTTGTTTATTCAAGATATAAATAACATGAGAAACACCCGAGCATATATGAAGGAAAATCTAGAAGTTGAATTGGAGGGTGGGCTCCCAAATCTTGCTAAAATAATTTGGTCCAAAAGGATAGAGTCTAGTAGTGGAAGTTCTTGGAAGCCTAAGCCTTCAAGGTAGGTCAGCCGTGTTAGAGTAAAAAGGTATTTTCACCTATTAATTAAATCATTATTAATTTAATTATTAAGTCACCTTTTCACTTATTAATTAAATCATTATTGATTTAATTAAGTTAATTTTTATCTCTAGTTCACTTAAGCTAAACTTTAGGCATATAATAATTAATTCTTTATTAATTATTTTCATGCAACCTAGGTTTCTCCACCTTATGGGTATTCGATCTCCTTTATAAGGATTGATCTCTTTGTAATTATTAATTATTTAAAAAAATCCAATTCCATTATTATTGAATCAATCGAGGATGTTTCCTCTTCCACAAATCTGTTGTATTTGGCCTCCATAGCTTTTGCTTCTCTCTTTCTGTGACAGGTGTTTGCATGTAGGTGATTCTTGGGAGCTATAGGGTCGATTGTTTTTCATCAACTCCAGTAAGCCCTTGGGTACTATTCCAAAAGGAAGTGCTCATTCTCCTATTAGTGCTGAATCAGATGGTTTGGGATTCTTTGACAACATGTTTGATACTTTTGTCCAAGAAGATATATCTCGACAAAAGGTTGTAACTCAGGTTCAATATAGAGGGGAAAATGAAAGGAAAAATAATAGAGATTTTAGACCTATAAATATTTCAAATTTAGATAATTCTTCCCAAAACATAAGGAATAACCCTTTTCTACAGGATGATCCTTATGAACAAGCTATAAAGCAAAGGGAAATAGATCTTATAAATCTAGAGGACTCTCCAAATTCTGATTTACATTACCTAATCCTGATGTAATTTTTAAAAGTAATGATGCCTTGAGAAGAGAAATATAGGAACAAATGATTCTAAGGAAAATAATGTAAAAAGATAAAGAGGAAGAATTCATAGTAGCTGTGGTTGAGAATGAGAACTTGCAAAGAAGGCTAGCTCAACTTAAGTTGATGAATCAAGGCTTATATCATAACTATAAGGGTTTAAATAAAGAGAAATTTGGCGATATAGATGCCTTGAGAAAAGACTGTACGGATAAGGAGAGATAATTAAAGAAAAATCAAGTGGATCAGGAGCCTGTGATCAGACAAATTATTGATTGGGAAAATGAAAGGCCTTTAAGGCCTCGAGCTTCCTTACAAGATCCTTTTTCAGTTGGCATAAGTAACCCTACATTAGAAAAAGGTAAATAGAAGGTGACTGGTGTACAAATTAATGAGCCCAAAGATACAATAAAGGCATCTAAGGGTATATATTTAATTGACATAGAACTAAAAAGAGCTAGGAGAATGAAAGATGATATCGCAAAACAGTTGGAAAAAGAAGAGTTAGATGTTGCTACTGCAGAAATGAAGAAGAAGATTGACTTCATACAATCTACTAAAAATATTAAGGTAGTTAATACTACTGCTAATACTCAAGGTAGTATTGGATTAGGTCCTAAGATGCAAACAACAAATGTTAATACTAATTCCATGCGATCTAGTTCTATTCAGGGTACTACAAATTAAAACCAAGTTTTGGTACAAGTAGCCAAAATATTGGGGGTGGTTTTTAGAGAAGATCCATGCATTTGGAGACATATAAACAATTATATTTTGATGGTATTCCAAGCCATCCAAATGTCTTTCCAAATGGAATAAGGGATAGAATCTCTAAATTTAGTGGAAATAATGTAATAACTGGTGAGGAGCATCTAAAGGATTTCTCTGAGAATATAAATGACTATGAAATTGAGCATGAGGATATTGTTATGAATCTATTTGTACAATCCTTAATTGAAGATGCTTGAGATTGGTACCGTGGATTTCTAATGGAATTATTAGTTCATGGGATGAATTTACACAATGTTTTAAAGAACAATATGGTTACCAAGTGAATTCTAGTTATATGTTGAATGAGTCCAACAACATCAAGAAGTTTCAAAATGAAAGTGTAACTGAATTCAATAGAAGATTTTAGAAGTCCATGCATAGACTTTTCCAAGTGCTGAGGTTAGATGAAAATGTATGTCTTACTACATATGGCAATGTACTGGATGGTAAGATTGCCTATCTTGTAAGAGATAAGAATCCTAGTACTTTAAGGGATGCCTACAAGATGGTAGTTAATATAGAAAGTAATAGAAGGGCATCAGGTAAACTTGGGAAGAGAGATGATGGTAGGTTATGGAAAGACCCTAAGGGTCAACCTAATAGATTTCCAAAGGAATAAGATAAAAATGATAAAGTTGACAAACTGGTCACTGTAATCAAAGAACTTACTGCTAAAGTGGACAAGAATGAAAGGGGCTTTCAGAATAATAGACAAAAAAATTAGAGGTCTGATAAGTCTTATAGATTGTAGGACATGCCCTATAAAACAAATTGGAAGGATGGTAAACCTTTGTCAGAGGGACCAAGTAATGAAAAAAATAAAGGTAGTCTTGATCCATTAAAGGGGATTAATGTACATAATGTAGAGAATTCTTCTTGGTGTGTACCCTGCAATATGCCACATTCTCCTTTTGAGTGTATTGTGGCACAAGCTTTGGTAGGGTCAACTAAGAATGAGGATTAATAAAGTGATCAAGATGAGGAGAGACCTAAAGTCAATATGTTCATGACATATGTTAAAGAAGAAAGTGATGAACTATATGATGTTATGTATCACACTATAAATGTTGCTAATGCAAAATCTGAACATGTTCATTTAAGAAGACCTAGTGATGAAGGGGTGAGATCTCTCATTGTTTTTGTAATTGCTTAGGATAGGAGTGATTACATTAATAAATAGAAAGTAGATAAGGATTAGGGAAATCCTGTGGTGCAGAGCACCCTAGGGTTTTAGCTCTGAAGCCCTAGCTGTTTAGCAATGGTGGTCCAGGAGCAGATCATAGTTACCAGTCAACTATCTTCCTAAACCCTAACAACTTGTAACTCCTAGCACAAGGGTGGTTAAGTCAATAAGTGTGCGAGTGAGCGACAACCAATGCATCATGTGATCACAGGATAATAGATAGTTAGGTTATAAGAAGTGCAAGTGAGCGACAACAATGCATCACAGAGTCACAAGGTAACCGACAGTCAGTGTTTGAGTGTTGCAAGGACGCGACGAGGGCTCATCGCACAGTCATGAGGTAATCGGTGGCTAAGGAAAATAGTTTGCGATGACGTGACAATGCTTATCGCACAGTCACAAGGTGAACCGACAGTTAAGCTATAAGGGTCGCGACAACGCGATGACAGTCTATCGTCCAGTCGCAGGATGATCAGCAGTTAGTATGAAACAGTTGCGATTACGCGACAAAGGCTTAGCGCACAGTCGGAAGGAAACTGGTGGTTAACAGAAAATGGCTGCGACAAGGCAATAACAGTGAATCGCAAAGTCAGCAGTTTAACGATGGTTAGTGGCAAATGTGTGCGACGGTGCAACGACAATGTATCACATAGTCGGAAGGAATATGGCGGTCAATGAAAAATAGCTACAAGGACGTGACAAATAGTGCATCGCACAGTCGCGGGATAACTGACAGCTCGGTTTAAAGAATTTTGAGAGCGCGACAACAGTCTATCACGTGATCATAGGGAAATCGTCAGCTCGGTTCAAAGCATTGCAAGAGTGTGACAACAGTCTATCTCGTGATCACAGGGAAATTGTCAGCTCGGTTCAAAGCATTGCGAGTGCGCAATAACGATGCATCACACAGTTGCAGAACAAAGGGCAGCTCATGTAGAAGTGTTACGAGCGCGTGACAAGAAGGCATCGCAAGGTTGCATGCATAGTTATTAGGACTCACGACAGTGCGACTAACAGAGGAAGAAAATATGTTGACTTTTCAACATCGCAGAGGAAAGATAAAAAGAGAACGCCACGGAGGAAAGTGTTGTCCACGTAGATAACCATGCTGATGATGCTTTGATGACAGTTACGGGAGGAAGATGAAGAGCCGAGGTAGTTAGAATCTGCAGACGACAGGTAACCTAGAAACGGTTACAGTCAAGAGCAGGCTGAGTTATAAAATGAAGGAAGGAAATTTGTAATAGAGTTTGGACAAGTTAGAGACTGAGTAGACTAGTGAAGAAGATTTCAGTTTGCATTGTAATTTTTAGGCTTTCAATAAAGAACAGTTTCCTGTGCTTTCTGTGTGTGTTTCTATTGCGTGAAGACTTCTGTAGAGTAAGATTTTGAATTTAGTCAAGTATCATGGATGCTTTTTGACTCTTATAATCCATGCTATGGAGTGTGACCGTCAAGAAGCATCCCTCATGTATTTTATTTCTGTTTCTATGTTTGGGATTGAGAATAGGCTAGTCAGAATTATAGACAAGTCCTAGGCGAGCTAAATGGTCCGGCTAGAGAACTTGTAGGAGAGAGAGATAGAAGGAGAAGGTGCATGAATGACTGTATTCAGTCATGAAGAGCAAGATAAGGTGAAGAGTGAAGCATTTTGGTTGGTAGGAAACCTAGGAGAGAGGGAGTACAGAAATCCTTCTGGTTAGGGTCTGTGAGTAACCCTAAGAGACTCAAGTGTGAGTCTAAAGGATCTTGAAGTGAATAGGGTCCAAGGTGAGATTCCTAAGAAATATTAGGAGTCTAGGAGAAATGTGACCTCCCCATCATCCTAGTTCATTGTTTATAAAAGAAGAGTCTCTTGAACCCCCAATTCAAAACAAAGATAATATTCAAGGCCTAAGCAAAGGTACCCCCATTATTGATCAAAGAATAGAGAAATCTAAGGAGAGCAAGGTTAAGGATTTTAGTGGGGATGTATTAGGTTTTCCATCTTTTGAAATGACATATATATTATCTCAAATGAAGGTGTCACTGCCATTGAGTGAGATTTTGAAAATAAAAGAGAACAAAGAGGCTGCTTTCTCTTTACTCAAAGGTATATCTGATGATATTGTTCCTACTACAAAAAATGTCAAAAAATAGGAGATAATGAGGAGTGGGAGGCTCCTAGAATTTATGTAGGGAACATTATTACTCAAGAGCCCTCTCAGACAGATCCTTTTTATGTGAATTTTTTGGTGAATGACCAATTAATAAGAAATTGTATGATAGATTTAGGTACAACAACAAATGTAATTCCTTATGGTCTTATGAAGGAATTGGGCTTAAACGTTGATACATCTTTTGGAAGATGTTTTTCTATGGATAATAGAGAGGTACCTGTAGTCGAAACCTAAAAAGTTATTGAAGTGAATATTGTTGTTTTTCTTGAGGCTACCTTCAACATTGATTTTTTTGTGGTTGATACACCACCACATTATGGTATGTTGCTATCTAGACAGTGGGCAACAACTATTGGAGGACATTTGCAATTGGATCTATCATATGCTAATATCCCTATCAATGGGAGTGATGTAAAATTATATAGGGAGTCATGTGATCCAGTGATAATTGAGAGGAGGGATCCCAAGGTGCTGAATTGTTTCATGGATGTTGACATGGAAAATTTCAGGATTGAGCAAGATGGGTCCAAAGTTGAAAATCAAGACCCAATTGTGAAGGATTCCAATCACATTAAGATGAGATATGGAAAATGCACTTTGATGGTGCATGCTCCAAGTAAGGATCTAGATCTGGTGTTGTTTTTATATCCCCATCATGTACAACCTTTTAAATATTCTTTCCTCTTCTTTCAAATGCATACATAACACTACAGAATATGAAGTATTGTTATTAGGCTTAGAGGTTTCAATAAAACATGGCATAAAGTTGTTAAGAGTATTTGGGGACTTTGAATTAGTAGTCTCCCAAATTATATCCATGTATGCTTCTGAAAATGATAGATTGAAATTATAGAAGCATGCAGTATGGGATAAAATAGAGTTCTTTGATACTTTCTCAATAGAATGGATAGAGAGATCCAAGAACATTATGGTTGTTTTCCTAGAAAGTGTATCCATAAATAATTATGATATAACTTTGGTTGGGATTTCTACTATTGAGACTAAGATCAAACCTGCAATTCCTAATAATGTATACAATTGGCAAGTTTTTTAGGATAGCAGTGATATTCTCAGGTTCATTCAATCTATGGATGATTATGAGGGCCAGAGAATTGACCGTAATACTTTAGTTGAAACCATAGATGAGAAGAAAATTATTTTTGGTACTAAGGTTTTTTTAGTTTCCAACAAATGTCATACCTAAGGGTTTGGTTCAACTTGAGGGCATCTTCAGTGACAATAATAGTCACTTGCTTAAAAGATCTGATGTAAAAATGGACAGTGTTGAAGGGGTAAATCTAGGGTCAGAGGAAGTCCCTAAAATGATATACATTGGAAAGAACTTAGCCCCTCACATCAGAGAAAATTTGATCATATTATTAAATAAATACAAGCATATTTTTTCTTGGTCATATGAAGATCTTAAGGCATATAAAGAGGACTTGTTTCAACATGAGATTTCTCTAAAGTCTGAAGTGAAACCTTTTAGAAAGAAGCAAAGGCCAATGTATCCATTGCTAGCATAAAAAATGTAGGAAGAATTAATGAAACTAAGGGAGGCTCAAATTATAAAACCAATCAGACATTATTTTAGAAACCTTAATGTAGCGTCACTCAAAGATAATTATTCCTTGCCTAATATGGAGGAAATGCTACAAAGAGTTACAAGATGTGACCTTTTATCCATGATGGATGGATTCTCTGGTTACAATCAGGTTTTGGTTAATGAGTAAGAGTAATTCAAGACAACCTTTACTACCCCTTGGGGAACTTATGTTTATGTCAGAATGGATTTTGGTCTCATGAATGCAGGGGCCACTTTTTAGAGAGAAATGGATGTTGCTTTCAAGGAATTTATAAATATAATTATGGTTGTGTATCCAGATGATCTCACTTCATATTCAAAGAAATCTGAGGATCATTGCAGGCATCTGGAGAATATTTTTAATAAGGATTTGGAGTTTGGAGTATCTCTTAATCCAAATAAGTGCCACTTTTTTTGTTTCAGAGGGAAATTTGCTTGTGCATATAATGTCCAAAGAGGGAGTGAGAGTAGATCCAGAGAGAATTGAAGCTATTAGTATGTTGAATCCTCTTAAGAACATCAAAGGGGTGTAATATTTCTTAGGAAAGATAAATTTTGTAAGAAGGTTTATTATAAATTTTGCAGAAATTGTAAAACCTATTACCAAGATGCTAAAGAAAGGTGTTAAATATGATTGGAATCAAGAAGCTCATCAAGCTTTTGAGAAGATTAAGTTGGATATTTAGGAAGCACCAGTCTTAAAGTCTCCTAATTATGAATTACCATTTTCTCTTTTCCCATTTGCTTCATTCCATACCATTGTTGTAGTGCTACTACAGAAGGACAAGGAGGGATTTGAACATCCAATTGTACTTTTCAGAAAGTCCTTGCACACAACAGAGTTAAACTATGAAATCATGGAAAAACAAGCTTATGCCTTAGTTAAAGAAGCCAAGGCTTTTAGGTCTTATTTAGTATGTGCCAAGGTGATTGCCTATGTACCTCATGCTGTTGTTAAGGATATATTGTCATAAAATAAGGTTACTAGAAAGAGGTGCAGGTGGATCAATACAGTACAAGAATTTGATTTAAAGATCTAGATTACTAAATTGGTTAGAGGCTTGGGGTTGGAAAATCTCATGACAGATTCAAATATGGAGCTTACCCAAGTGAACAATGTGAAAAAAAATGAAATACCATCTAGCATTGAGATGCAAACATGGTATACTAATATATTGTATATTTTTTTAAGAATACTAAATGTCTCGGGGACATGAACAAAAATCAAAGAAGGGATCTCATACTTCAAGATCAGAAGTATGTATTGATTCAAGGAGATTTATATTGAAAAAATAGAGATGGATTTCTCTTATTTTGTTTGGATAAGTCTCAGTCTGAGAAGGTGTTGAGAGAAACACACAGTGGTGTGTGTGGAGGCCACTATTCATAAAAGACAATTACACATAAAATACTTAAAGATGGTTTCTATTGGCCTTGTTTATTTAGGGACACACACAAGTTTGTGGAGAAGTGTGAGGCTTGTCAAAGGTTTTCAAATAAGCTGATTTATTCAGGGGCTTTGCCTTTGAATCCAATTTCAGTTGAGGTCCCTTTTTCCCAATGGGGAATTGATTTTATTGGTTAATTTTTAGAGAAGTCTAGTGGGGGGCATAGTTGGATCCTTGTTCCCACTGAATATTTTACAAAATGGGTTGATGCTATACCAACCAAGAGGGAAATGAGTAAGGTGGTCATTGATTTTCTAATAGATAACACATTGACCAGGTTTGGTGTGACAAGAAAGCTAGTTATGGATAATGCTATGTGCTCTAGGTCTGAATAATTCTAGGAGTTTTGTGATCAATATGGTATAGTGATTTCATATTCTTCACCATATCATCCACAATAAAATGGACAATTAGAATCCAGTAACAAGATCATTATGAAAATTATCAAAAGGACATTAGAAAAGAATAAAAAGTCTTTGAATTCAAAGTTTAAGTTAGCTTTGTGGGCTGACATGATAACAGTGAAAAGAGCTATAGGTGTATCCCCTTTTGAAATGGTTTATGGAATACAAGCTAGATTACCATTGAATATTTTTTTTCCAGTCTACAAATTTATCCAAGATGAAGACATAGAAGTGAGAGAGCCAATGCATAAAAAAATGTTGCAGTTGGTAGAGTTAGATGAGATCAGAAGTGAAGCAAAAGTGTAAAATAAGAAGATCCAGCAACAGTCCAAGTATTTATTTGACAAGAGAGCATTAGAAAGGAAATTTAATGTGAATGACATGGTGCTCCAATGGAATGCAAGATTAGAAGAGAAAGGAAAACATGGCAAGTTTGAGTCTTTATGGTTAGGACCATTTGTTGTGCATGATCTACATGGAAAAGATTCTTTTTTATTGCAAAGTCCTACTAGTGGATTGCAAGACCTTCATGTGTATGGGAAGTTTCATAAGATATTTTCTCCTAATTCTCTTTTCATGCATAGTAATGTGAATATTTGCATATATTCCTAGTTTTCAATTTTAGAGTTTTGATGTGAGGTTTTGGTCTGCGTCCCAGAGTGTTGGTTTTCTAGTGTTTAACTTGCATTCAACCTTCCTCAGTCAGAGCCACTTTTAGGACTATCATATTTTTATTCCTGTGGTGGTTGTTCCTATCTTTTTCTACAAGCTTTGGGCTATGTCTTAAGCCCTAGTTGTTTTTCCATGGTGGTAAATGATGACATGTAACTTATTAAATGTTTGAAGATGTTAAGTTGATAATAATGCAAGGCATTAAATCAGTTAATGTATTGTATTGTCATTGATGTCAACTTAATATAATCTATATGGTCATGTAAATAATGCTAAATAATTCAGAGAACAAAAGGAACCAAGGCTATGCTATCAGTAATGCATACAAGTCAAGTATTCACTAAGTGACAAATAACACCGAAGGAGTGCACCCAACGGACAGAGAAAAAGAACAAAGTCATAGTGATACCCGACGAGGAAATGCACAGCACTAACGATGAGTAGATTCATAGTGTTACCCGACGAGAAAAGCATACAGTAACCCAATGGAAGAAAATTCAGTGTTGACTGACAGAAAAGAAAAGGACGGAGATCTCAATGACAACTAAAGTCACACTGATGGAATAGTCAGTTATCACCGATGACCAACTGAAGTATTGACTGACAGAACAGAGAGTTCAAAAAATGACAAAATGCCTAGCTGGAAAGAAGCTAAAGATAGAGTTAATAGATACTTATCATTGTTATATTCATCCAAAAAAAGCCAGAGATAAGTAATTGATTTAAAGCTGATTTGTACAGTTGGCAAGAAGATATCTACGAGACAAATCAAGAGTTATGCTTTAAATCTAATTGGCTAGATTGTTTATTGCACCAAGAATCAAGAATCAAGAACCAAAAAATAAGGAATATTGTGTCTATATAAGAGAAAAGATTAATTCATTTACATAGGGATTAAGGGGAGTGAATAGAAAGAGGATGCTGAAGAGAAAATGATGAAGAAAAACTTCATGCAGTGCTGATCAAACAAGCTGAAGGAGATCTAAGGAATTTTGTAGACACTGAAAAACAGTGAGCACATCATCACATAGAAGAATGTGTGGAGCACAAGGATTCAATTGATACATTGGTCAGAGAGGTAATTTACTTAATAGATCTAAAAATCTACAATTGAAGTTGAAATATGAATAGGTCATAATGTTTTAGTTTAACCATTGAAGCATCAAGTCTCTTAACTAAGTAGGACTTAACAGTCTTCTATATATTGAGGCACATCTCAAGGAGTGCCAAAAGGGTTGATTCATGAAAGTAGCATCTGATATGACCGATGCCTATTAACAGTCTAAGAAAGAAGCTGATTCAAGGATGACAACATTAGATGCCCGATACTAAGTGACAACCTCTATGTATAAAATCCTCTAACAAGGTCACACCTAATAGTGTGTTTGTAACCTTAAACAAGGTTGGCTCTTAACAGGGCTCACTTCAAAAGAGTGAAAATTTGGGGTACCGGTCCCAGTGGTTTTTTCCCTTAACAGGGTATCCACGTTAAAATCCATGTGTTATGTTTGTATGATTAATTTCTTTACTATTTTGTATCTTACATAAGTCATTCTAGATATATCGGTATACTCTACATATTTATTGTATTTCGGTAAATATATGACTGCTTATCGGTAAACATAAAGAAGGTTTAACAGAGAAATCTGACAAGTAGTAAATTGATATAAGTGATCCAAGGCATTCATCTTGTAGGATAGAAGATAATTTGAGAAATAATTTGTGGTTATAAATTTTGAAGGGTTGATTTAAGGATTAATTTTTGAGGCCACTTATTCACCCCCCCTCTCAGCTATTACTAAAAATTGGTATAAGAGCTTGTGTGCTTAGAAGAAAGGTTTCAAGACCTAAGCCAAAGATCACAAGATGAACTGACAAGATTTTCCCAAGATGAACAAAGATAATTTTGCTTCATGGCAGATCAGGATAAGACTCCACTTATCAGGTATTGGTAATGATGTTACTCAATTTCTAGAAACTGAATATGTGTTTCCCACAGGAGCACCAACAATTGAAAAAATGAGAGAGAAGCATGAACACAATGACATGATGATAGAGATTTCTTCCTCACTCTCTGATGCTGAATTTGAAGATGTCAAAGAATGAAAAAATACAAAGCCAATGTGGGAAAAATTGAAGCTTGTACTATTGGAAACACTGAGAGGGGGGGGGGGGGGGGAATCAGTGTNGGGGGGGGGGGGGGGGGTGAATCAGTGTTTAGCTAATTATTCAAATCCAGCAACTTAAACATAAATCAAATACACATCCAATGAAGCTTAACAGAAGTACACATAACAGTTAATATGATTATGGGGAAACCTTGATTAGAGGAAAACCCCGATGGGAATTAGTACCCACAAATATTGTACTAGTATAATGAACCTGTTAAAGTTCCTTTGCCCTGTTAGAAGAAGTCTTTACAATGTGAGTACAATGACCTGGTTAAGGGTCTGACCCTGTTAGGAGTCTTTTACAAACAACCCTATTAGGGGTGAGGAATCACTATCCAAGAGCTCACTGCTTAAAGAGAAAGAAGGCTACAACCTCCTGAGAATAGATATGCACTATATCCAAAAGTGAACTACTGTATGTGACACATATGTCTGATCAGTTCTAGTTATGTGCTTATGCTCTAAACTTCTTTAAGGGCTCTATCTCATACTGATATTTTCATATTGATCTGCTATACATCTTCTCTGACTATTTCAACGACACTACAAATGTATCTTTGTATTACATATATATATATATATCTTTATGCCTGAATAGACATGACTATAAACAAGACCTTAGTCGGCCCAAAAACATAATACACAATGCTTCCAAACAAATTGGCTTAAGCATGTTTACAAAAATGTTTAACACATGATAAAAAAACTTATTATAATAGGCATTTAGCCTTTACATAACAAATGATTACACGCTAATCATAACAATGAAGTTAGCTTCATACTCTGTATTCTGGATTGCTGGTGTACTTGTTCTTTCTGTAACTTGTTCATACTTCCATTCCATACCATGCATGTATAGGGTAAGCATAATAACATACCATAGAGCTTAAGTTTGAATGCGCATATCCTGATGTAGTCATACTCACATGCATTGATGCCCTGATCGACTGCAAGTCATTATTCTATTCTTTCTTCTGCACTTAGTCAATTTTCACTTCATAGTTTACTGTCAAAACTTCATATGACTTTGTTGCCATAATGAAAACAAAAAATAAGCCATATACTCCTTGGGAGTCAACTTGCCAACAATCTCCCCCTTTTTTATTAATGGAAACAAAGGAATGTGGCCAAGTTACTCAAAATTGACTAACACAAAAATTGTATATCATTATACTTTATAATATATACTACTCCCCATATATACACATATTCCTTGTATATTACTCCCCCTTGTAAATTAATGAAAAAGGTGTGAAAATTGTAAGTCTCTAGATACTTACTCCATATATACATCTGGATATACAACCTGAAGATTCTTTATCTCTTGCTGCTAGAATGCCTTCATTGCATCAACTGTTTGGAGATGGGCGCATAGAGCATAAGTGAGCTTCTCCATTTTTATCAGGTCCATGCAGGGACCTTGATCATATGTGACAATAGTGGCATCAATCTGTTTGATGTTTTCATCCAGAACTGCTAAGGAGGGTGCAAGTGCATTTCTCAACTGAGTCTGTCGGGTCCTTATCTTATTGATCTCCATTTTAGATTTTTCTATTTTGTCAAGCTGACCTTGATAGATACTGTTGTAGATGTTCATGTATTGCATGGATGTCTCGACTGATTTCCTAATACTGTCAACCAAGATATCTTCCTCCTCTATCTTCTTTATATGTTTAGAGGTCAATTTCACCCTGTCCATGTAGTTGGCTATTATATTTCTTCCTTTAGCTGTCAACTCTTTCAACATAGACTGACCAATCTTCAATGATTTTAAATCTACGGAAAAATTCTTTACTAGTTCATTCAACCTTTCCTTTTCGACTCATCTTCTGCAATTCTAGTAGCCGAGTCTACTAAGCTTGTAAAATGTGCTTTGAAGCTTGTTAGTATACTGTTTGCATCATCAACTGACTAAATTTTGCTACTTTCTTGTCTACAGGTACTAGGTCATTCAGACTGTTTACTGATTCCAAGAAAAGAGGATTCCTCATAACCTGTTTCTCTTTGGCCTTTTCCATGGCTAGGACACTATTCTTGATCAGGTCTTCTTCTCCCCAAGCATCCAGACTTGCTGAGTTAGGAGTTAAACTTGAAAAAAATGAGGTAGATGGTTGAATGGATGGTGTGAATATGGTATTCTGACTAGTATCCATGCATTCAATTTTAACTGGGATCTCCATGACTGGTGTCTCATTGTTTTGATTATCTTCTTGTTTGTTCAAGTCTGTTGAATCTATAGAGGGAACTTTATCTTCTTGCAAAGATCTATCATCAGTGCATGCCTTCTCTATCTCTTTTGAGTTTACAAATGCTTTTTCAACTTTATCCATATCATTATTAGAAGCGGTCATAGATATCTTGATATCATCAATCACTATAGTATCCCCTAAATCTTTTGCTGTATCAGAGGCTATTGAGACTGAGGGTGCTAAAACCTGTGGACCTATTTTAGGTGCATTCTGAATTACTGGTTCTGCAACCTATTTAGGAGGAATTGGAGTTGCCTTAGCTATAGGTGCCATTGATGGATACATATGTCTATCCATAAATACTCTCGCAAATTCTTTATGAGTCTCTTCACCGACCATATCATACTCCTTGTTCATGATATGAAGAATTCTTGTTTTGGTTCTTAGGTGTGGCTTTACTAAATCCAACAAAATGACTTTCTCATCATGCGAGCACACCAGGAGAAGACTATCTAATGTTTCTTCTCTTATCCTCATATCCTCTTCAATTGATTTCCTCTTTAACATATCAAGTATGTTCCATACCTTGTATGGTATGACATTATTGAGTTCCAATACAATCCTTTTGAACTTAATCATATGAGAGATAATCATAGAATGAATCTTTGATTTGTCTATCTCTTGATATTTGTCATATATATTTTTGAGAGACTCTAGTCTTCCTTCATTGACCATTTTGTTCCTTAAGACATTAAGACTAGTTCTGAAACCTACCCCAAGAGGAGCTTGTGTGTTCTTTAACTTGCTCCTTGTAGTTATTGAGGATGGATGACTAGTGGGTGCTTCCTTCCTTCCTCTAGACTTCTTGCTAGGTACTGATGGTGGAGATGCATCTAGATCAAAGGTGGTTGATGGCGCAGATGTATCTTCATTTGATTTCTTCTTCTTCTTCTTGGGCATATCATCAGTCTTTTCTATTTTTACTTCTATGGAAGTCTTCTCAAGTTCTTTGGCTATCTTAGCTTCTCTAGCTCTATCAAGATCTTCTTGTGTAACACCATGAAATTTTAGGATTTATGAGGTAATCCTAGATGCCTTCCTTTTGTTCTCAGCACTGTATAAGACATAATCAACTTGATTTGTCTTTTCTCTGTAAGTACCTCATCTAGATTCATTGGGATCCTTGGGCATAGATAAGAGGAATTGTGTATAACATTCTAGAACATGTTATTTGACTTCATAACCAAGAGGGTGAGTCCATTTTGTCTTAGGCTCAACTACCACCATGCAAGTATAGTCAGTCTCCACCATAAATCATATGGTGTCTTTGTACTTCTCAACTATTTTCTCAGGTATCCTGAACCTCTTCTGCATCTTGATTCTCAATGTCTTGATGTCCATGTCCATAGAATCCTTCACACTACTCTCTGATGTGGCTTTTAGTGAAATCTGTGACATAGTGGGTTTGCTTCTATCTAGGTAGAGATTTGCAACCTTTCCTACTATGTGGAAGTAGAGATATATGATCAGTGAGCCAAACTTGAATATCTTGCTCTTGTCATACTTGATATCTTAGATGTTGTCGATCAATTGAGTGTGCAATATCTCACATAGGTTGTACTGAGTATTATCATTCACCATTTTTATTGTTGCTAAGACAGTGGCTGCAGATACATTGTTTAGTCTGCTTGCATGCTGAAATTTATAACCTAGTATCATGGTAACTAGCTTAATGTCATCTTCCTTGATGGGATCAACTATCATACCATGCCTATCACTCCTAGATAAGCATGCCTGCTCAAATTGTTTCTTGACATCTTTACCATTTGGAAGGACTGGTCCAGTATTGGGAAGTACAATCATGTCATGAATTAGATCTGTAGTGATGCAGACAAGAACTTCACCTATCCAGTATAGATCATCATGTATCCTTCTCAGTAATATCTTCACCCATTATGGCTCATAAAAATTGTGTGCATTGGAATACTCAAAGATAGGGTTATCATGGAGATGCACATATTCATTCTTGAATGTATAGTCTGGTTTCATCATAGAACCCATGAGAGATGCAATGCTGTTGTCTCCAACTGTTTCCTTTTTGCAATAAACATTTGTGTAGATTTATTCTACATGTATGACTCCAAGCGGAGTCCTAGAGAATTCTCCTTCAACATCATCCAATATGGACTTGAATGGATTCTTCTTAAAAAAAAATCTCTTCCTTTCAGCAATGTTGAATACAACAGGGGTTGGCATACTTACTTTCAACTAGGTTAAGTAGGGTTTCATGACAATTCTGGAATGATGCGACTGCTAGGGTTCCATTCCAAACATAATCCATTCACAAACCAACTAATCCTTCAAGCTATAGTGATTTGATGCTTGATGCTTGTCTTCTTTCTGAATGCTTCAATCTTAAATGTAAAGTGAGGTTTTTAAGATCTTTTGCCAATTTATATAAAGATCAATTGCATTTAGTGCTCGTTGCCATAAAGAAGTTTACATAGAGAATTTCAAACTTTGTTTTTAATGAAGTAAAGGAAATGAATTAATGCATACAACCTTAATTCATGATTACATGTATGAATCCATAGGTGCATACTCAGAGGTGAGTATACCAGCCACACAGGGGTTTAGAGCTAGAATAGCTCCCCCTAAGACCATGAGGGTCAACTATTTAGAAGTAGAATGTGCATCCACTGAGGATGAATTTTCTACCTTTTTCTCTTCATTATCCTTCTTTACTTCAACCCATATTTTATTTGAATTAGCTTTGGCTTCCACAAACTTGACTTCTCCTAATTCTTCAAACAAAGACTTCTTGGGATTCTCTTGTCCTTTTGTTCTTGATTTGCAAAACCTTGAGATATGTCTAGCTTTTCCACATGA
The DNA here is from genome assembly GCA_018584345.1 of Thuja plicata. Lineage (NCBI taxonomy): Eukaryota > Viridiplantae > Streptophyta > Pinopsida > Cupressales > Cupressaceae > Thuja > Thuja plicata. The sequence goes on from MU226734.1 coordinate 182,493, forward strand.
GTGATACATGATAGGAGGTCTGGTGTTGTTCTTCATCATGTTGCATTTCTTGGCTATGTGTCCATTGTAGTTACATATCTGACATGTAATGTTCTGCAAGTTTCTTTGAGGTTGATTTCTCTGATTGAATTGAGTTTGATTCCTTTGGTTCAGTTGTGGCTGATTTCTTTGATTTGTTCTGCAATGAATAGCCCTATGACCAAACTTATTATAGGAGTATTAGTAACCATTGAAGGGTCTTATATTCTTACAATATCTTGCCAAGTGTCCACGCTTGTTACAGGCATAGAAAGTATGGTTGACTACCTTGTGTTTATCTTTTGGTGATTCTGCTTTAGTCTCTTCATGATTTTCAGTTTTCTTTTCTTCTAAAGATTCTATTAGAGCTTTCTTTTTTTATTGTAATGAGTTGATCTCAATTTGAGCTAAACTATATCCCATACCAGTGGTGTCACCTTTTAGCTTTTGTGAATAGATCTATGATTGAATCAGATCAGAGCTGGTGTGTAGTTTATCAATCTTGTCTTTTGCTCCTGACAATTGAGATTCAATTTTGTTCTTGATATTTTCCAAATCCAAGATTTTCATATTGGCTTGCATGAGTTCTTCATCCAACTATATGTTTTCTTTGTTCTTCTCTTCAATAGTTGTTAAGCTATCAGTTAACTGATCATTTGATTCTTCTATCTTATCTTTTAGAGACATGTTCTCTTCATTCAGTTTCAAATAATTGGTGGAGCAATATTTTAGTTCTTTCCTTAGTTTCTTGATAAGCATTTGTGAGGCATCAAATTTTAGTTTAAGTTCTACATTTTATTTCTCAGATCTGTCTAGATATTCAAGGGCTGCTTCAAGAGTCTTTTTTAGATGTTTTACTTATGCTGAATCCATGATCTCCTCAAGTGGTTAAAATTTTCTCTTTAAGGACCAAGCTCTGTTACCAATTGTTGGAAACACTGAGAGGGGGGGGGGGTGAATCAGTGTTTAGCTAATTATTCAAAATTAGAAACTCAAACATAAATCAAATA
>MU226734.1:183570-200669 GCA_018584345.1 Thuja plicata
AAAATTTTCTCTTTAAGGACCAAGCTCTGTTACCAATTGTTGGAAACACTGAGAGGGGGGGGGGGTGAATCAGTGTTTAGCTAATTATTCAAAATTAGAAACTCAAACATAAATCAAATACACATCTAATGAAGCTTAACACAAGTACACATAACACTTGATATGATTGCGGGGAAACCTTGATTAGAGGGAAACCCCGGTGGGAATTACTACCCACAAATATTGTAGTAGTATAATGAACCTGTTAAAGTTCCTTTTGCCCTGTTAGAAGCAGTCTTTACAATGAGAGTACAATGACCTGGTTAAGGGTCTGACCTTGTTAGGAGTCTTTTATAAACAACCCTATTAGGGGTGAGGAGTCACTATCCAAGAGCTCACTACTCAAAGAGAAAGAAGGCTACAACCTCCTGAGAATAGATATGCACTATATCCAAAAGTGAACTGCTGTATGTGACACAAATGTCTGATCAGTTCTAGTTATGCGCTTATATTTTTACTTTTTTAAGGGCTCTATCTCAGACTGATATCTTCATACTACTCTACTATACATCTTCTCTGACTATTTTGATGACACTACAAATGTATCTTTGCATTACATATATATATATATATATATATATATATATATATATATATATATATATATATCTTTATGCCTGAATAGAGGCGACTATAAACAATACCTTAGTCAGCCCAAAAACATAATACACAAAGATTCCAAACAAATTGGATTAAGCGTGTTTACAACAATGTTTATCACATGATAAAAAACTTATTACAATAGGTGCTTAGCCTTTAAATAACAAAAGATTACACGCTAATCATAACAATGAAGTCAACTTCATACTCTATATTTTGGATTGCTGGTGTACTTGTTCTTTCTATAACTTGTTCGTACTTCCATTCCGTACCATGCATGTATAGGGTAAGCATAATAACATACCATAGAGCTTAATTCTGAATGCACATACCCTATCCATGCAGTTGGCTATTATATTTTTGCCTTTACCTGTCAACCCTTTCAACATAGACTGACCAATCTTCAATGATTTTAAATCTAAGGAATTTTTTTTTACTAGCTCATTCAACCTTTCCTTTTTGTACTCATCTTCTGCAATTCTAGTAGCTGAGTCTACTAAGCTTGTAAAATGTGCTTTGAAGCTTGTTAGTATACTATTTACATCATCAACTGACTAATTTTTGCTACTTTCTTGTCCACAGGTACTAGGTCATTTAGAATGTTTACTGATTCCAAGAAAAGATGATTCCTCATAACCTATTTCTCTTTGGCCTTTTCCATGACTAGGACACTGATCTTGATCAGGTCTTCTTCTCCCCAAGAATCTAGACTTGCTGAGTTAGGAGTTAAACTTGACAAAAATTAGGTAGATGGTTGAATGGATGGTGTGAATATGGTATTCTGACTAGTATCCATGCATTCACTTTTAAATGGGATCTCCATGACTGGTGTCTCATTATTTTTATTTTCTTCTTCTTTGTTCAACTCTGTTGAATCTATAGAGGGAACTTTATCTTCTTACAAAGATGTATCATCAGTGCATGCCTTCTCTATCTCTTCTAAGTTTACAAATGATTTTTCAACTTTAACCATTTCATTATCAGAAGCGGTCATAGATATCTTGATATCATCAATCACTATAGTATCCCCTAAATCTTTTGCTGTATCAGAGGGTATTGAGACTAAGGACACTGAAACCTGTGTACCTATTTTAGGTGCATTCTGAATTACTGGTTTTGCAACCTATTTAGGAGGAACTGGAGTTGCCTTAGCTGTAGGTACTGTTGATGGATACATATGTCTATCCAAAAATACCCGCTCAAATGCTTTATGAGTCTCTTCACCGACCAGATCATACTCCTTGGTCATGATATGAAGAATTCTTGTTTTGGTTCTTAGGTGTGGCTTTACTAAATCCAACAAAATGACTTTCTCATCATGCAAGCACACCGGGAGAAGACTATCTAATGTTTCTTCTCTTATCCTCATATCCTCTTCAATTGCTTTCCTCTTTAACATATCAAGTATGTTCCATACCTTATTTGGTATGACATTATTGAGTTCCAATACAGTCCTTTTGAACTTAATCATATGAGAGAAGATCATAGAATGAATCTCTGATTTGTCTATCTCTTGATATTTGTCATATATATTTTTGAGAGACTCTAGTCTTCCTTCATTGACAATTTTGTTCCTTAAGACATTAAGACTAGCTCTGAAACCTACCCCAGGAGGAGCTTGTGTGTTCTTTACCTTGCTCCTTTTAGTTCTTGAGGATGGATGACTAGTGGGTGCTTCCTTCCTTCCTCTAGACTTCTTGATAGGTACTGATGGTGGAGATGCATCTAGATCAATGGTGGTTGGTGGCGTAGATGTATCTTCATTTGATTTCTTCTTCTTCTTCTTGGGCATATCATCAATCTTTTCTATTTTTACTTCTGTGGAAGTCTTCTCAAGTTCTTTGGCTATCTTAGCTTCTCTAGCTTTGTCAAGATCTTCTTGTGTAACACCATGAACTTTTAGGATTTATGAGGTAATCCTAGATGCCTACCTTTTGTTCTTAGCACTGTATAAGACATAATCAACTTGATTTGTCTTTTCCCTATAAGTACCCCATCTAGGTTCATTGGGATCCTTGGGCGTAGATAAGAGGACTTGTGCATAACCTTCTAGAACATGTTCTTCGACTTCATAACCAAGAGGGTGAGTCCATTTTGTCATAGGCTCAAATGACTCCATGCAAGTACAGTCAGTCTCCATCATAAAGCATATGGTGTCTTTGTACTTCTCAACTATTTTCTTAGGTATCCTGAACCTCTTCTGCATCTTGATTCTCAATGTCTTGATGTCCATGTCCATAGAATCCTTCACACTACTCTCTGATGTGGCTTTTAGTGAAATTTTTGAGTGGGTTTGCTTCTGTCTAGGTAGAGATTTGCAACCTTTACTACTATGTGGAAGTAGAGATATATGATCAGTGAGCCAAACTTGAATATCTTTCTCTTGTCATACTTGATAGCTCAAATGTTGTCAATCAATTGAGTGCACAATATCTCACATAGGTTGTACTGAGTATTATCACTCACCATTTTTATTGCTGCTAAGACAGTGGCTACAGATACACTGTTTAGTTTACTTGCGTGCTGAAATTTATAACCTAGTATCATGGTAACTAGCTTAATGCCATCTTCCTTGATGGGATCAACTATCATACTACGCCTATCACTCCTGGATAAGCATGCCTGCTCAACTTGTTTCTTGACATCTTTACCATTTGGAAGGATTGGTCCAATCTTGGGAAGTACAGTCATCTCATGAATTAGTTTTGTAGTGATGCAGAAAGGAACCTCACCTATCCAGTATAGATCATCATGTATCCTGCTCAGTAATATCTTCACCCATTCAGGCTCATAAAAATTGTGCGCATTGGAATACTCAAAGATAGGGTTATCAGTGAGATGCGCGTATTCATTCTTGAATGTATAGTCTGGTTTCATCATAGAACCCATGAGAGATGCAATGCTATTATCTCCAAGTATTTCCTTGAATGGATGCTTCTTAAAAACAAATCTCTTCCTTTCAGCAATGTCGAATACAATAGGGGTTGCCATACTTACTTGCAACTAGGTTAAGTAGGGTTTCACAATGATTCTGAAATGATGTGACTACTAGGGTTCCGTTCCAAACATAATCTGTTCACAAACCAACTAATCCTTCAAGTTTTAGTTCTTTGATGCTCGATGCCTATCTACTTTTTGAATGCTTCAATCTCAAATGCAAAGTGAGGTTTTTAAGATATTTTTCCAATTTATATGAAGATCAATTGCATTTAATGCTCGTTGTCGTAAAGCGGTTTACATAGAGAATTTCAAACTTTATCCTAAAAAAATTAAAGGAAATGTGTGAATGCATACAACCTTAATTTGTGATTACATGCATGAATCCATAGGCACATACTCAGAGGTGAGTATACCAGCCACACAGGGGTTCAAAGCTAGAATAGCTCCCCCTAAGACCATGAGGGTCAACTATTTAGAAGTAGAAGGTGCATCCACTGAGGATGCATCTTCTACCTTGTTCTCTTCATTATCCTTCTTTACTTAAACCCATATTTTATCTGAATTATCTTTGGTTTCCACAAACTTGACTTCTCCTGATTCTTCAAACAAAGAATTCTTGGGATTCTCTTGTGCTTTTGTTCTTGATCTGCAAAACCTTGAGATATGTCCAGCTTTTCCACATAAGTGATAGATGATAGGAGGTCTGGTGTTGTTCTTTATCATGCTGCATTGCTTGGCTTTGTGTCCATTGTAGTTACATATCTAACATGTAATGTTCTGCAAGTTTCTTTGAGGTTGATTTCTTCGATTGAATTGATTTTGATTCCTTTGGTTCAGTTGTGGCTGATTTCTTTGATTTGTTCTGCAATGAATATCCCTACGACCAAACTTATTACAGGAGTAATAGTAACCATTGAAGGGTCTTACATTCTTACAATCTCTTTCCATGTTTCCATGCTTGTTACAGGCATAGCAAGTATGGTTGACTACCTTGTGTTTATCTTTTGGTGATTCTGCTTTAGTCTCTTCATGATTTTTCAGTTTTCTTTTCTTCTGAAGATTCTTTTAGAGCTTTCTTTTTTTCTTGTAATGAGTTGATCTCAATTTGAGATAAACTATATCCCATACCAATGGTGTCACCTTTTATCTTTTGTGCATAGAGCTATGATTGAATCAGATCAGAGCTGGTGTGTAGTTTATCAATCTTGTCTTTTGCTCCTGACAATTGAGATTCAATTTTGTTCTTGATATTTTCCAAATCCAATATTTTCATATTGGCTTGCATGAGTTCTTCATCCAACTATTTTTTTTCTTTGTTCTTCTCTTCAATAGTTTTTAATCTATCAGTTAACTAATCATTCAATTCTTCTATCTTATCTTTCATAGACATGTTCTCTTCATTCAGTTTCAAATCATTGGTGGAGCAAACTTTCAGTTCTTTCCTTAGTTTCTTGATAAGCATTTGTGAGCCATAAAATTTTAGTTCAAGTTCTTAATTTTATTTCTCAGATATGTCTAGATCTTCAAGGGTTGCTTCAAGATTCTTTTTTAGATGTTTGACTTATGCTGAATCTATGATCTCCTCAAGTGGTTAAACTTTTCTCTCTGAGGACCAAGCTCTGATACCAATTGTTGGAAACACTAAGAGGGGGGGTGAATCAGTGTTTATCTAATTATTCAAATTTAGAAACTTAAATATAAATCAAATACACATCCAATGAAGCTTAACAAAAGTACACATAACACTTGATATGATTATAGGGAAACCTTGATTAGAGGAAAACCCTGGTGGGAATTAGTACCTACAAATATTGTACTAGTATAATGAACCTGTTAAAGTTCCTTTTGCCTTGTTAGAAGCAGTCTTTACAATGCGAATACAATGACCTAGTTAAAGGTCTGACCCTGTTAGGAGTCTTTTAAAAACAACCCTGTTAGGGGTGAGGACTCACTATCCAAGAGCTCATTGCTCAAAGTGAAAGAAGGCTACAACCACCTGAGAATAGATATGCACTATATCCAAAAGTGAACTACTGTATGTGACACAAATGTCTGATCAGTTCCAGTTATGCGCTTATGCTATTAACTTATTTAAGGGCTCTATCTCATACTGATATCTTCATACTACTCTTCTATACATCTTCTTTGACTATTTTGATGACACTAAAAATGTATCTTTGCATTACATATATATATCTTTATGCCGAAAAACATAATACAACGCTTCCAAACAAATTGGCTTATGTGTGTTTAAAAAAATGTTTAACACATGATAAAAAAATTATTACAATAGGCGCTTAGCCTTTACATAACAAAATATTACATGCTAATCATAACAATGAAGTCGGCTTCATACTCTATATTCTAGATTGCTAGTGTACTTGTTCTTTCTGTAACTTGTCTGTACTTCCATTCTGTACCATGCGTGTATAGGGTAAGCGTAATAAAATACCATATAGCTTAAGTCTAAATGCACATATCTTGATGTGGTCATACTCAGGTGCGTTGATGCCCTGACTGACTGCAAGTCACTATTCTATTCTGTCTTCTGCACTTAGTCAATTTTCACTTCATAGTTTACTGTTAAAACTTCATATGACTTTGTTGCCACAATGAAAACTTAAAATAAGCCATATACTCCCTGGGATTAAAATTTCCAACATGTACATGGTGGTGACAAAAATATTTTGAGAGCCAAGGCAGAAAGCCTTAGAGGAAAGTTTGATGATCTCAAAATGAAAGAAGTTGAAAAAATCACTCAGTATAGCACAAGAATCAAAGAGGTAGTCAATGCTATCCAAGGAGTTGGAGGTGTACTAGAAGAAGATGTAGTGGTAAGTAAAATTCTAAGAACCTTACTGCCTACTTATGCTATTAAAGTATCTTCCATTCAAGAAATGAGAGTAGTAGCAAATAACAATGTTACTCTAGATAACTTAATTGGAAGACTGATTTCATTTGAGATGAATACCTTTGATAATAGTGTCTTAGCAAACATAGAGTATGCATTCAAAACTTCTATGAGAATAAGTAAATCAAGTCATAAAAACACTATGAGAAAAGATAGTGATAGTGAAAGTGAAGAAGATGATGTTGATGAAATTGAAGCACTTATGGCCAGAAGAATGTAGAGAGGCAAAGGTAAATTACCACTTGTTTGTTTTAATTGCAAAGAGATTGAACACTTTGCTGCAAGATGTACTAACAAAAGAAAAGATGACATAAGTAATGATAGATCATTTGAAAAGAAGTCTGAGAGAGGTGATTATAGAAGCTACCGATAATCAGAAAGAAGAGATACCTGAGACTATAAGTACAAAGGAAAGAAGGCCAGTTACCTAGAAAAATGCAAGGATGATGATACTGACACCGAATCTAATGAAGACATCAAGATGGTGTTTGTGGTTGTAAGGGATGATTTAGATGATGATGAAGAAAGGTGTGTAGAAACAATTCTCATATCTAAAATTAGCAAAAATGATGTTTGGATCATAGATAGTGGCTGCACTCACCATATGACCGGTGACAAGAAAAAGTTTGAGACTTTTGAATACTATAAAGGTGGTTCAGTAAGGATGGGTAATGACACACCTTGTCCAATTGAAGGTAGAGGAACAATAATATTGAATAACCAGATAAAATGTGAGAATGCTTATCAGGTAAATGGATTGAATTATAATCTATTGAGTGTTTCTCAATTGAATAATTCAGGTCACAAAGTAGCATTTGAAAATAAGAAGGCAAAGATATTCAATAAATCTAGAAATCTGATTGGTACCGGTGAGCAGACAAAAGGTAACTTATTCTATTTGAATGATACTGGCTCCACTTATTGTGTCATAGGAACTTTGACAACATGATAAATATTAGCAAAAAGAGAAATGTCAGAGGCTTACCGACGATGATCAAGCCCGACAATATCATGTGTAAGAATTGTCAAAAAGGTAAAATGACGAAGTCTAGTTTAAAAGAAAAACCCATACATCTGATGCAATTCTAGAATTAGTCCATACTGATTTATGTGGACCTATGAGGACAAAGAGTTATTATGGAGATAGATATTTTATTCTCTTTGTTGATGATTACTCTAGAATGATGATAGTCATGTTTCTAAAAGATAAATCAGAAGCATTTAAGATGTTTAAATGGTACAAAGAAATGGTTGAGAAGAAAAGTGGTAAGGAGCTAAAATGCTTAAGGTCAGATAGAGGAGGGGATTTATTTTAGATGAATTCACTAACTTTTGTAATGAGCATGGAATCAAAAGATAGGTCTCTGCACCAAGAACACCACAACAGAATGGAATTTCTGAAAGAAGGAACAAATCCATAGTTGGTTGTGAAAGGACACTGATGATAGAGAAAGGAATCACCCAAATCTTCTGGAGGGAAGCTGTCAGTACTTCTATTTACACATTGAACAAAGTACAATTAAAGAAAGACACCAAAAAGACACCTTATGAGCTATGGTATGGATACACACCCAATGTAAGTTATTTCAAAATTTTTGGTAGTCAATGTGATATCTTAAAAGATTATATAAATGGAAAACTTGACTCCAAGAGTGATGAAGGAATATTTCTAGGGTATTCTACCAAGAGCAAGACTTATAAATGTCTAAACAAAGCCTCTAACAAAATTGTTGAAAGTGCAATTGTAAAGATAGATGAACTTGCAGAGAAGAATGAACAGGAAAGCACTAAAGAACCAGAGGACTACAATAAGTTCACTTATAATGAGGAAACTGACACTCTACCCTACCAAAAATGTAGAGCTCCCGAGCAACAGATCATTGCACCCGAGCATCAGGCTACAAATACTGACGGTCAGGATAATGATCAAGATAATGTGCAAGGTAATGAAGAAAAAAATAATGATCAAACTAATAGAAAAAGAGCTGTACCCGTACTTTTAAGATATGTCAGAAAGAACCATCCACATTACTAGATTATAGGAGATAAAAGGGCTGGTATGAGAACTAGAAGTAAGTCTCTAAATACAAGATGTCTTATTTGTGATTTTGAGCCCAAATCTGTCAATGCTGCACTAGATAATGATGAATGGATTAGTGATATGAATGAGGAGATTGAACATATAGAGAAAAATAAGACAGGGACACTTGTACGAAGGCTAGATGACAAGAATGTCATCGGTACAAAATGGATATTCAGGAATATGCTGAATGAAAATGGAGAAGTCACGAGGAATAAAGCAAGACTAGTATGCAAGGGGTATGCACAAGAAGAAGGAATTGACTATGGAGAGACCTTTGCACCCATTTCTAGGCTAGAAGGAGTAATAATATTACTTTCTCATGCTACATATAAAGTATTCAAGGTATATCAAATGGATGTCAAGTCTGTATTCCTGAATGGAATACTTGAAGAAGAGGTATACATTGAAAACCATAAGGGTTTGTTGATCTAGACAAGAGGTACATGGTATGTAGACTTCACAAATCCCTGTATGGATTAAAAAAAGCACCCCGAGCCTGGTATGAAATAATTCATTCCTATCTTATAAGTACTGGATTTGTAAGAACTAGTGAAAATAGTAATCTTTACTTGAAGGAAGATACTGATGCTAACACTTTGATTGCTGAGATATTTATTGATGACATCATATTTGGTGGCAGTGATATGCTATGCAAATCATTTGCAAAAGAGATGAGAAAAGAATTTGAGATGTTTATGTTTGGAGAGATCAAGTTCTTTCTTGGTCTGTAGATCATGCAACAAGGAGAATGTATTTTCATTACACAATCCAAGTACATCAAAGAAGTACTAAAAATATTCAAGATGGAAGAATCCAAACCAGTTGGAACACCACTGGCAATTGGATGCAAACTGACAAAGGAAGACAAGTCTTCAGAGTTAAATCAAACATTTTATAGATCAATGATAGGAAAAATCATGTATGTAGTACATACTAGACCAGATATTGCACATGTAGTAGGAATAGTTGCTAGATTTTCTGCTAATCCCAGAGAATCACATATGACTGCTATGAAAAGAATCCTAAGATATCTGAAGAATACAAAGGAATATGGCTTATGGTATAGAAGAGAAGGCAAATTTGAACTTTAGGTCTTTATGGACACTAATTGGGCTAGAAATATTAATGACTGGAAGAGCACAACTGGAGGAGAATTCTTCATGGGTGACAAACTTGTCACATGGATCAACAAGAAATAAGGATGCATCTCACAATCTACTGTAGAAGCAGAGTGTGTTGCTGCTACTGCAAACTGCTCAAATATTGCATGGATCAAACAGTTATTGGAAGGTATGCATATGCAAATTTTAGAATCAGTAATTACCTATTGTGATAATACAAGTGCAATTAGCATTTCCAAAAATCCAGTCATGCATGCTAAAACAAAGCATATTGCCATCAAGTATCATTATTTGAGAGAACAAGTTCAGGCAAAGGAGGTGATTCTTGAGTATGTGAAATCAAAAGAATAATTGGCCGATATCTTCACCAAGCCACTGCCCAAGGATGCATTTGAGTACTTGAGAAAGAGACTAGGGGTCAAACCCCTATCTATTGGTCAGTAAGCTGACTAGAAGGCTGCATCAGCCTACATATTATCAGAATATCATTCAAGATTGATGCAAGCAAAGACATGAACTTTAAAGATACATCTATATACAAATAGATATATATCATCACAAAGCACTAGAGAATATTGTTGTATTGCTGATGGATAAGGGAAATTCAAGGAATATATTATGGATGGAGAGAAAAGTTTGCTTGACATTAATGTCAGATATTTGTTTGGTATTGCTGTCAAAGGGAGAGAGATTATCCATATTATCACATCCTTCTGCAAAGGGAGAGAGATTATCCATTATCACATTATTCCAACAAGGAGAGATTATATCCTTAGGGAGAGAGATTGTATGGAAATATGATACAAAAGGAGAGTTGCTGACAAGTAAAACAAAAAAATCAAAAGAAAGGAGAACAATCAAAGGGAGAGAGTTTGACAGAGAAGTAGAACACATCAAATCAGAGAAAGAAAGATTCTACATCCATCTAGTGAAGGGATTGAAGACAAATAGAAATCCTACAAAAATCAAATCAAAGCTACTTGAGCTTACCGAAAACCAGACATTTGTAATAGTTACATTAGGAAATCTTGATGAAACTATATATTTCATATTGTATTAGAAATAGTATAGTATGATAATATTGTATGTTGCCATCAATGCCAAAGAGAGAGATTGATGAAATGTAGCTGATTAAATGTTTGAAGATGTTAAGTTGATAATCATGCAAGGTATTAAATCAGTTAATGTATTGTATTGTCATTGATGTCAACTTAATATAATCTGTATGGTCATGTAAATAATGCCAAAGACTTTAGAGAACCAAAGGAACCAAGGCTATGATATCAGTAATGCATACAAGTCAAGTATTCACTAAGTGATAAAAAACACTGACGAAGTGGACCTGACGAATAGAGAAAAAGAAAAAAGTCATAGTGATACCCGACGAGGAAATGCACAACACTATCGATGAGCAAAGTCACAGTGTTTCCCGATGAGAAAAGCACAAAGTAACATGACTAAAGAAAATTTAGTGTTTCCCAACGGAAAAGAAAAGGATGGAGATCACGATGACAACTGAAGTCACATCGACAGAACAGTCACTTATCACTGATGACTAACTAAAGTATTGACTGACAGAACAAAGATTTCATAAAAGAACAAAATGCCTAGCTAGCAAGAAGCTAAAGATAGAGTTAACGGATACTTACAATTGTTTTATTCATCCAGAAAAAGCCAGAGATAAGTAATTGATTTAAAGCTGATTTGTATAGTTGGCAAGAAGATATCTGCGAGAAAAATAATGAGTTATGCTTTAAATCTAATTGGCTAGATTGTTTATCGCGCCACGAATCAAGAATCAAGAATCAAGAACCAAGAAATAAAGAATATTGTGTCTATATAAGAGAAAAGCTTAATTAATTTACATAGGGATTAAGGTGAGTGAATAAAAAGAGGATGCTGAAGAGAAACTAATTAAGAACAACTTCATGAAGTGTTGATCAAACAAGCTAAAGGAGAGCTAAGGAATTCTGCAGACACCGATGAACAATGAGAACAACATCATAGAGAAAAAAGTGTGGAGCACAAGGATTGAATTGATACATTGGTTAGAGAGGTAATGTACTTAAATAGATCTAAAAATCTATAATTTAAGTTGCAATATGAACAGGTCATAATGTTTCAGTTTAACCATTGAAGCATCAAGTCTCTTAACCGAGAAGGACTTAACAGTCTTCTATATATTGAGGTACATCTCAAGGAGTGCCAAAAAGGTTGATTCATGAAAGTGGCATTGGATATGCCCAATGTCTATTGATAGTCTAAGAAAGAGGATGATTCAAGGATGGCAACATTAGATGCCCGATACTAAGTGAAAACCTCTATGTATAAAATCTTCTAACAAGGTCACACCTAACAGTGTGTTTGTAACATTTAACAGGATTGGCTCTTAACAAGGCTCACTTCAGAAGAGTGAAAATTTGGGGTACCAGTCCTAGTGGTTTTTCCTTTAACAGGGTTTCCATGTTAAAATCCATGTGTTATCTGTGTATGATTCATTTCTTTACTATTTTGTATCTTACATAATTCATTCTAGATATATTGGTATACTCTGCATATTTACTATATTTATATAAATAGATGATTGCTTATCGGTAAACATAAAGAAGAAGGTTTAACAGAGCAATCTGACAAGTAGTAAATTGATATAAGTTATTCAAGGAATTCATCTTATAGGATAGAAGATAACTTGAGAAATAATTTGTGGTTATAAGTTTTAAAGGGTTGATTTAAGGATTAATTTTTGAGGCCACTGAGTCACCCCCCTCTCAGTTATTACTAATAGTAAAACCCTTAAGTCTCCTATGTTTTTATAAAATGAAGTTAATTTTTAAAAGGTCACTTAAGGTCTCTTTTTTCTATGTGTTTGAAAGTCTTTGAGCGGGGCCACTTTAATTAATAATCCTTTTTCCTAACGGGGTTCATGTTTTATTTTCCCTAAGTCGTAAGTCTCCGCGGGATTTATTTAACAAGTATCAAGTAGGTTCATTTTGATTCGATGGTGATCGCTTTCCCTTAATGCAAAGATGAGAGTTGAATATCCTTTGAGACATCAAGTTGTGGCACCATCTGTCCCTTCTAACATCACGAGGTCATCATCTTCAACGGTTAGTGGTGATCTTCCAACACCGTCAAATCAAATATCATTTATGGTGTGCATGTTTTCAGAATCAAAATATGTAAGGAAATTAGTCTGCAAGGCATCATGACTATGTGCCATGTGGAAAGTGGCTGAGCAAATAGGCAGGTTAATATGTGGTTTGATCTAAAAGATTCAATGATTGGCATTATTCCTTAAATAGAAGATGCAATGAAAATATCCTTCAAGGCATTGTGACAAGCGGACACGTGGAAAGTGGTCGGTGATAAAGTTAAACTAAAAGTAGATCGGTTTCAAATGATGCTATGGTTGTCTCTATCCCATGATCAATAGAACATGCAGGTGTGTGCTAAAATGTTGACACATTTCTATGAGTCGTTATATCCAAGATTGCTCAAGAATGAGGCCTCAAATGGAAACTCATAGCTCTCTATTCATAGAGTGCAAGGGTTTATAATGGAGGACCTCAGTTTAGACCTAGTTTATGCCCATGCAAGTACACCATAAAATGAGAGATTCAAAGAGGAAAAGAAAGAGTGCTAGTCTCCATGATCATCAAATATGCATGCAAATGAAAATGGAAGCAATTCTATATGATAACAAGGCATGAAAGCAAACTAATCTATGAAAGGAAATACACATGCAATATTATTTTATGAAATGAAATATGAATCTAATCTAACATGCAAGTGAAAGAGTAATCTAAATGGATTGCCATGGATGCATGAGAGAAGAAGAAAAGAATAGAGAAGTTGCAATGTTCAAGCTCAAGTGCTCAAACTCTCCTCCAAAATTGCTCTCCAAACCTGTAGCATAACAATAACATAAAATCTGAATCCCCAAAATGAGAAGGAGAGGGCTCCTTATAAAGAAAAGTGTGGAGAGGAATGCATCCTCAAGAGCAATGTGGGATAAATCCCTAAAAAGGCAAGTAAGAGGAAAAAGCCCACCATTTAGAAATATGTGCATTCAAAGTGTAGAGAAAAAAGGAATTTTTATTTATTTTTATTTGATTTATTTCCTTTTTTCATCACAAAGAGAGATTTAAGTGAGGATTTTATTTATTTAATTAAAAGAGGGATTTTATTTTAATTAAATAAGATTATTTTATTTAATTAAAAGGGATTTTATTTTAATTAAATAAGATTATTTTATTTAATTAAAAGGGATGTTTTCTTTTAATTAAATAAGATTATAGATAAAATGATCAAACCTTAGGAAATATTGGAATAATTAAATTTATTATGATTTGATCAAGGTATTGATTCAAGAAATTGATAAATTAATTCTGTCATTTGATAAATTGAAGAATGGGGACCCATAGTCTAGGTGATCATTTTAGGGTGCATACATTTGCCCCTCTTTGACTAATGTGTGATCTTTGTGGGAACACATGTAGTCAAAGAATGCAATTGAAGTGTGAGATCGATTTGGGATCACAAAACAACCTTGATATGTGATCGATGGACAGGAACACATCAGGATAAAGATAAGTTGATTGAAAAAGACAAGGTCAACACCCCTGTAAATAGGTAATTGACATGTCCAAGATAATAATCTCAAACAAGGTTTCCCCAAGTGGAGAAATTAATAGGATTGATAAAGCTAAATCAAGGATTGAAGTTTGATAGGTACTGCCGCCTCGTGATTGAAATCGAAATGAGATAGAGGAGAAGTAACAAATTGATAAATTTGATCAAATCGAACTAAAGATAAGGTTCTTGATGTATGATGAAAGATATAAGGATCATAGAACCAAGGTATATCATCAAGCATGAAAGATTATGCCCCAAGGTTGAATTAGAAGAAAAGAAGCGGGGTGAAAGTGAATGGAAGATAGAAGTTTGGAAGAGGTGGAAAGAAATGGAGAGAAGAAAAAGAATTTGCCTTAAGAAAGAGAATGCCCCAAAATCAATCATCTGTTTAAGATAGAAAATTTTGATTGAGATTAATAAAGAAGATAATGGAATGAAGAGAAAAACATGACCATAGTTGATTAAAAGTCCAAAAGAAAGATGAAGGAAAGCCCTCTCAACTCATAATGCAGCCTAAAAATACAAACTAACATGAGGTCTAACAATACAAGATACATGAAAATGCAAAGGTGTACTTGCAATAGAGAAACTGTAAGATAGGATTGTGTGTTCATCATTAATTAGAGAATGTTAAGGAACTTATTTTCATCATTGGGCCATTATTAATGAACATCAGAAAATCACACAATCATCACTAGTCACAAGCGCAACTATGAAGATATGAATGTGATTTATATCGGATTGGAATGTGGAAAGATTCTTACATAATCATAAAAGACATAAAGGTCAAGATAACTTTGATGTTATCTTAGCCAAGTTAATATAGAAAAACCACACTTGCATCAAGGCATAGATGTCAGGATGACCATAAGAACGGTTGTGCAAAAATAGTTAAGGATGATGCCTCAAATCTCCTAAGTGTTTCAAGCAGACAACAAGAGACACTATAGAGTTTCAAGACCACACCCACAAGAAGAAAGAAGAGAAGTCCTCTAGCTATGCATATCGAAGAGAATTATTAGACAAGGACACTCAATGCAAATCAACAACAATCAACACACAAAGAAAAGATCATGACATAGCTCAACCATTAAGTGTTGTGTTTAAAAATTTAAGTGTGTTAACTGATACCGAGTGCTGAGGATAAGGATTGAAATCTTGCAAGTATGTAAGATCACATGACAAAACTGGGTAAGACCAAACTAACAAGTGTTGAAAATACTCGATGTCAGGGGTTGTGTTGAAAAACACCATTTGTGAGATGTCCTAAAGAATAACGCATCCAAGAGACCAAATCTAACATAGTTATGCCCCCTAGAAAAAGACAAAGGTCAATTCCAAACCAAGGCAACAAGGACAATGCATGATGGAGAAATGCTAAGTGTCAAGAACCCATGCTAAGAAACAGGGGTGCAAAGGCCTCAAGTAGTGCCCGTTTTCAGGTTTTCACCAAGGCACTTTCTCTCTTTTCTTTTTTTTTTTCTATTTTTTTTATATTTTTGGAATATATAATTTATGTGGACATACATCAAAGCTCCTATTGGTAGGTTTTCACTAAGATGATCATTTGTTTTTAAGACATTTTCTGATTTTTAGAATTTTTGACAATATATCATTTTTTTGAATTTTTTCAGGATCAATAAGTATGTACAAAAGGTGCCCCCAGACAGAATGGGCATCATGGATAGAATTTCTTCAGGTGTAAGATATTGATAGGATCAGGGAGCTTCTCTCCCCTGCTATAGAAAATAAATAAGCACCTGACCCAAAAGCTATTGTGATGATGTAAGGTCCAAGCCAATTAGGTTCAAATTTGCCCTTTTGATCTCTATATTGTTTATTCTTAGGATTTTTACGTAGGACAATATCTCCCACTTGGAATTCTCTAGGGTGAACCTTTTTGTTGAAGGCTTTGTACATGCGCTTTTGATAAACCCTCATATGGTCAAATGACGCTTGACATTTCTCATCTAGAAGTTCTAACTCTTGAAGTCTGATGGCATGGTAGTCTTCATCTATAACTAGACCTTTGAGGGAAACTCTAAGTGAAGGAATCTCAACCTCTAAAGGTAACATTACTTCAGTACCATATGTAAGGGAAAAATGAGTAGCCCCACTAGGAGTACAAATACTTGTTCTATAGGCCCACAAAGATGGATTTATCTATAAGTTCCAATCTCTACCTGTACGCCTCTCTCTCCGGTTTCCCACAGCTTTCCAAGGGCGGGGGTTAGTAGCAAAGCTTCACAAATGAATGCAAATCGAATACGCAATAACTACTAAACGAATAACAGAAACGTGAGCAATAAAATGTACAAACAAGAGAAGGGAAGACAAGTAAAATGCAAACCCCACGATGCTTGAAGCTTCTATTGTTTCTCTCTACTCCTTCCAAAATGCTGTTCTAGATGCTCAGTATTAGTGGGGTAGCGTCTATGACTTGAGAAGCGTCGAGAATTTGATATTTGGAATGTGTGTGTGATCACAAGATAGCTTGAATGTTGACAGAGTAATGGCGCTTGTAAGCTTGAAATCCTGGATCCTTCAAATGGTTATGAAGGGTTTATTATATAGGAATTGGTGATGAAATGAATGGTTGAGATCAATCCCAGAGATGGGGAGATGAACGGTTGAGATCAAAAGGAACAGGAGAGATCCTCAGTAAACTCCACCTCTTTATTTGGTTAAGAGGAGATAGAGTTTGGTTAACTTAGGAGCTAATTATGAGTTACCTTTTTGAACTGAAGAGGTGGGTGAAGTTACCCATGTG
>MU226734.1:240697-260281 GCA_018584345.1 Thuja plicata
GAGTCTTATTATCTGTTCTTTCCCTTTTAGGTGCAATGACAGGCTTTCCATCTTTGAACTGAGTTCCATATGGGTGATTTTGCATTCTATTCTGAGGATTGTAATTATTGTTGTAAAGAGGTTTATTGTTTTGAGGGGCTCTATATTCCTTGTGCTTTGGTTCTTTTAGATTGCTCTTACTAAACCTGGGATCATCTCTCCTATTCAACTTACCAGATACTCTTCTGTTCATTTCAATATTGACTGCTATCTTGTCAGCATCAGTAAGCGTCCTAGGGTTTTTTATCTCTAAGAGCATATCCCATTTTAGAATCATAAGCATTTAAATAAGTTTCCAGACAAACTTCTTCATCTAGCTTTATCTTCTGGAACAATTTATGCATAGCCCTTTGAAATCTTGTGTTAAATTCTGTAACCTCTTCATTGTAATTTTTCTTGATATTATTGAACTCGTTCAATAAAAAGCCCTTATTTGTTTTGTCTCCATATTGATCTTTAAATAACTCAATCAAATCATCCATAGAAACAACAGAGCCATTATCAAGGCTTCTAAACCATTCTCTTGCATCTTCAACAAGGGACTAAACAAAGAGTTTCATTAGTACATCTTCATGGGTGATATTTAAGTCATCAACAAAGTCAATGAATTTTCTTAAGTGTGTCTCACAAGAAATCACATTATTACCAGAAAACTTTGGGAGCTTTTTTCCTATGTCACCCACATCTTTAGGAAAGGCATTAGGGTATCCTGGGATACCAACAAAATCAAACTATTTATACCTCTCATTATGCAGTGGTTTTCTTTGAAAACTATCATCTTCTTTAGCCATAGTAGCTTTTCCTCTAGAAGATGTATTATTTTCCGGTACAAAAAAAGAATACCTTGAAGATTGTAAGAAGTCTATCTTCTTTTTCATTTCAATTGTAGCAGCTTCCATTTGGGCCTCTTCCAACATTTTTTCCATAGTTTCTTTTTCATTTCTTAGCTTTTCTAAGTCAATTTCTAATTTGGACATTTTTTCAATCATAGGCTTTTGAAATTTAGGCTCTTGATCTTCATGTTCACCCATCTTTTGTTTACCCTTATTTGCAAAATAGAATCTTTATGATTGAATGGTATTTCTTTACTTTTCTTAGACTTTTCTGTTTCTTTCATAGTTTGGTGTTTAGGAAGTCTTTTCCTATTGTTATCAAGAGCCTTGTGATTAGTCTTTTTCTTTCTTATTTCTCTTTCCTTTTTCATTTGTTGAACAAGGGCAAGCTGCTTCAAAATAAACTTCTCTTCATTGACCAGCATATCAGAAGGGTCATCTTCTGAATCTGAACTAGGTGTAGTAATCTCTTCTCTTTCATTTGAAGTAGAAGTAACTGTGGGAGTATCCAATACTCTTTCAGCAGCCTCCTCATATTCTGAAGTATTTCCATCATGAGAGTGCTGAACAATATCCCTATCATTTCTGATATTTGTTTCTACACCTTTGAAAGGGGTTTCATCCATATCAACTTGATTTTTCTTTTTTCTCCAAGACGTTCCAACTCTTGAGGTCGATGGGATTCCTTCATATAATACCCTTTGTAGGTCAGTTCTTACTTTTGACCTAGTATTCATTCTGTAAGACATTTATTAATTTTACACTAATCTAAGAGATTTTCCTTTTAGAGTCGCCACCCAATAAATTGGGATGAATGAATAATGATCAAGGGTTAATATGACAACAACAACCAGTATTTTTTAATAGTTTAGATCTTAACACACCAGAGATTTCTGAATACTTCAACAAGACTTTACAATCTCTAAATCCCCAGCGGAGTCGCCAATTTGTTAGGGATTTTTCTTGTATAAATCACAGTACTTGAAATGACTACTTGAACACTATGCCTTCTAATACTGATTCAGAGACAAGAAAATCCTAATTGCTAAGGACTAGATAAGGTCCTTCTTCATTTTTGAGCTCCACATATACTCAGGCAGGTTTTACCTTTTATAATTGCTGTTTATATAGTATGTATTGATGTGGACATTGATTTGCTATGTATCTTTTGTTAAACCAACTTATGAATCACCTTGCAGATAACCAAGCATAACTAGATGCAAGATATAACCATACAAACCATAGTTGTAAGCATAAAAAGAATCAGTGATACAAGGATTTTCATCCTTCTTCCTTTTATTGTAGGAGGGATAACCTAATGATTCACTCTCCAAGGAATCGCTAAAATGGACACTGTCCTGCTGACATAGGTCCTTATGAGTTTAGTTTATCTGTTCTTAGTAACAAGAGTATTTTTAATTGAATTAGTTTTGATATTTTGGAATAACTTAGACAAAGATAGATTATCAGACCATTTTCTAGACTAGTGCCTATCCTTTGGGATATAGAGTCAAATAAGCTAAGATCTCATAGAAATAAAATACAGTAAACTGCCTTACAGCTCACATGCAATTAAGATAAGTTGCCTTACAAATTACCCTGTCACCTCAAAACTATTGTATCAAATCCTTAAACAAAGTAGTATGCCCCCTAAAACTACTCACAAAACTTAGTTCTCTCCTTAAAAGAAACTTGCAAGTAGTTAGATAGTTACCTAATAACCAGAATGTTTCAGAATACCTTGTAAACTTAACATAGAAGAGCATACACAAAGAATAAAGAGATAGCAATGGAAGAGAGTAAAATTGCACCATATATTATTTATATGATCCAACTTTCCATACATGAAAGATTATACAACTTCAAAAGATAGACAGAAGCCCAGAATATCTGAACTCTATAATATATTATCTCCTTTTCAAAATGTTCCAATATCAAAGACCCTTTACAATTACAACTCCCTTTGCTATATATAGGTTTTTGACCATGTTGGAATCCCTTAAGGATGCAACAAGCTTCAGATGGTCATAGAAAACCTAACCCTCAAGTTACAAGAGAGACAAAAAGAAAGAGAGAGAAGAAGCGGTGAAAGGACTAAGTCAAAAATATAGAAACATATATTTCTTGTTCTTCTCCCGATCTGGCGACTACAATCAGATTTGTAGATAGTAGCTGGTAGTATTTATGTTGAGTCTGGATAGTTGTTCTCGCCTACTCACCTACATTCTCCTTTTGTAATAACTGTCCCTCTTGTCTTGAACAGTGCAGTGCCAAGTGTTCACCTTACTCATCGTCCAAAATTTCTTCTTCTACTACAGGCTTCTTTTTCTTTGGTGTAGTCATAACTTCCCAAGCCTTTACTTCATCATCTGATGACCAGCTGAAGTCCTGAGTACTCTATACTTGCACCTTTTGCCTATCCCATCTAGCATCAGTGATGTTTTTGACATCAAGTAGGAACTTGTTGATACCAGTCTCTGCTTTGAAGGTTTCATCCAATATCTTATTGAATCCCTCTATATCAACATCTGTTCCCAAAAGAAAAGCCTCTTCACTAGGCATCTTGCTGTCAAACTCACTCTTCCAGGCATCTATAGCCTTTACTTGGTCATCATCTCCCCTTAAGGAAGGAATAAACATATTGAAATCATTTGAAAAGAGGCTCAATTTTACCTCTATCTGGTTCAATTTTCCTTTGAAGAATGAGAGAGCAATATTGACTCTTTTGATCTCATCTTCAACTTCGGTGACTATTGGAGGAAAATCTGGTCTTATGGCTTGTAAAGATGACAACTGCTCAAATAAATTTTCCCTAGCAGACCACTTAGTGAAGTAAGGGTTTAGAATGGCAAGGTACCCCATTACCTCAGTATGCAATGCTGGCAATTTATTATATGTATTGACTACAACATCAGTTTTGTCTTTTAGAATCTCAATTCTATGTTGCAGTATGCCTTTCAATGCCTTTAGAGCAATTGAATTTCCCTTTTCTTCATCCACCTTTTGTTCCACAACCTCCTCTGACCTAGGCTTATCTTCAATTTGCATTGGGGGTGGTTGTAAAGGTACATATACTACCTCAGGCTTTGCCTCCAACTCTTCTGTTAGTGTCTTGATACTCTGATCCCTCTGGTACAGTTGTATGTGGCACATATCTCTGTCTTTAGACAGTGCACTTGTTTCTTCCAACAAAGTACTATACCTCTCAGACAATTGTTTGGTCTTGTCTTCATTCAATTGAGCCCAGTGTATCATAATTTGGGAGATTTCTAAGTCCCCTATATTTTGTACAGACCACACCATCTGATTACCCACCATATTCTCTTGAATGTTTACAAACGGGGGCTTCTGGTCTTTTGGGCTTAAACTCCACATTGCAAAAGCCTAAGATTTTGGGCTATACCCAAATCCTTTAATCATGTCTCCTACCTGGACCTCACTAGCCATTTTAAGATCTGGTTGCTTTCTGATTTGGTCTATAATGAAAGGAGATGCTAAATCCCATCCCTCAGCCAACAATATCCCACTTCCCAACACCATCTTCCTAGCATCCTTGGGCGAGATATCCTCATTCTCAGGATCATAATTCTGTAAGGCTACTAGGGCTTCACTTGTAATTGTTTCTTTCCCATCAACTGTTAATTGGGACCTGAGCTGCTCTATTTTATGCCATCTTAGGAAGTCTTTAAACTCCTCTATTTTTACAAAGCTGTCATCATTTAAGAATTTTTGTTGATGAAGCAATCTTTCATCAACACAGGCCCTGAGTGGAATCTCAACTTCATCTTCTAGGTCAGGCCATTTCTTCTTGCCTTCCCTGATTTCTTTTCTTAGGTTATGGTCATATAACCTAGTGCCAGGTACTAAGGCCTTAGCCTTGTCTTTTTTCTTACTTTGTCCTTCCACTGAAGGCTGCCCTACTTCCAACTTCTGCCTCTTTGCAGCAGGTTCCTCTACATCATCAGGCTGGGTAGAAACTGTCAGATCTATAATATGTCCTTCTACTCCCTGTAACTGTGGAATCTCAGCCATTTCTTGCTCTGAGGCTTTTTGTGGTGAAGGATACATGGGAGGATGTGCATAATCACTATCACTGCCACTATCATATTCTGATTCTGAGTGTTAATGTGTCTGAGCACCTTTTTTGTCCAGGACTATATCCATTTGCTCTACAAGCACATAATAGTTATCTATCATGGCCTTAATTCTATCAAAATATGGGAGGTCAGGGTAAAAACCCGCAAAGGACAACCCATTTCTTTTTATTTTCCTTTTCAGTTTCAGCAACTCCTAGATTCTCAGTCTTCTTGTGTGGATGTCATCTTCATCCAAGATGTTCCGTGTTGTATCTTCTTCTATGCACTCACAGTGAACATTGGTATTAGGAATGGTAGGAGTATACAGTTTCCTAACCCCTGCCATGAAGCCCTCTAGGTCAATGTACCTATAAGGGGCTACCCCCATTCTATATTTTTCCAACCACTGACCCACTTCATCAATGGAATTCTTACCAATTGTAAAGTTGGAAATTTTGAACTGCCTAGGGGTTATAGTCCCTTTTTTGTGCGGTGCAAAGTGCTCATTATCTGTTAGCATCAACTGCCATATGAATTCTATTGCAGCTACTCTTGCAGGCACATGATATGGTAATAAATGGGGTGGTTGAATACACCCATATACTTTGATAATGGTGTAATTCTCCTCCAAGAATAAATCACCCCAGTTATGTTTTCCAGGCCAATTATCTGTATAATCACAGAGCCTAAGCAATTGTATGACCTTTAATGGGACTCTAGTCCTGCTTGTCCCCAAACTTTGCACAATTGGATATACAATCCAATTCTAGAAAGCACAGTAGTCACACTCCCTAGAAGTGTAATTCCAAACCCTCACCCAAAATTGGATAGAATTTGGTGCTGTTTGATAGAATCTCTGAGGAGTCAAATTATGAACATCCATGATTACAAAATTGAAGTATAAAAGGAGGTGCATTAGGACTGAATAATGCAAAAATTTAGGTTCCTTCTCCTTGGGATTCTTTAATCTTTTCTAGGTTGCAATAAAACCCTCATGCATTTCATCAATTATGTGCTGTATGTAATCATAGTTGGTGCTTGAATGCACCTCTTGCAAGTCTAGCACCATCATTAAGATGCCAGCATTGATTTTCTCTGCATCTCCATCTATCCCTAGCACTCTACATAGGGCATAAGCATTATACTTAATGTAGAAGTGTAGATCCTTATAATAATATGGATTAGGCTCATTCATAGGATCTAAGTATTTTCTCACTTCTTTTAACATGTGTTTCATCAATAAGCCTTTAGCAATACTAGGCTTAGAACTATACCTCTTCTCCTGCTTTGTCATGTCAATTTTAGTAGACATGGTACTAAATAAGATAAAGGCCTGCATGAATGAGTTCCTGTTTAATATTAGTAGGGAAGTGCCATCATCCCTTTTGATGGTATTTTTCAGGGCATCATAGTGATTGGCCAGGTCTAAAAATAGGTCTACATCAAGGAAGACATCAGGAACAAGCAACCTAGCTAAACCACATGTCCAAGGGTTTGATACTGGGATGGGCTTATCAGAATTTTTATAAAAATAATTGAAAAGGGAGAAACCTATTGTGCCTGGAGTTATAGCATCTCAAATATCTTTGTACTCATCCAAGAGGATGCTTGCATTGGCCTTCTTATTCTGCGTTGAACCAGGTAGAAGACGAAGAAACTCATCAGAGAAATTTTCTTTTCCTTTCTGTTCCTCTTCACTCCCTCCACTTGTCAAAGCAACACTCAGCTCCGCTCATGTCTGCAACACCTTGGATCTCTTTTTCTAACCAATATTGAAACAAATCTATCACACAGATTTATAGAATCAACTGACTGTTCTGAGCACAATTTTCTGCAATTTAGAACTCTCTTATCAACTTTGAAACACTGCAAACAGAGCAAGATACTTCTCCTTTCTTAAAAACTTAGCAACCCTGGCTCTAAAAACTGAAAGCACGGTGAATGAAAATGAATGCACCATCAACTCCTTATAGAAATCATTCAGAGTACACAGCTCATAATTTGGAAACATCAGTTCTGTCATAAATTTGACATGCTGTGAACTTGAATAAAAAACCTAGCCGTAGTTTCTGAGCTTGGCAGGAAATCAAATTTTCAAAAATGAATCCTCGGAATAATCATATAACATTTAAAAGAGCTAACATGTCACACTGCAATTCGTCAACTGTCTTACATCTCAGCTACTCTTTTTGCACAGTGATCAAAATGCGAGCCTGTGATTGGTTGCCGAGAGATTTACAGTGTCACATCAAAAAAATGCCGCCGTTTTTCAGATTTTGTGATTAGGCCACTGCGCGACTGCATTAAGTCTCTTTGTCACAGGCCTCTATCACTAACCATGGTTCCATCTCAAGACTTGGTGACAATGCAGTTTCTTACCTTTGGCTGACCCAAGTTACAATCTGGCAATCACGCGACATAACTGAAATTATAGTCTCGCAGAGTTAACATTAACTCATCATTCTTTCTGAGACCTTGCGACTAATTGTCTTGCTTAACCCTTTACGGTTATCTCCCTGTCGCCAAATGCTTTAATTTCATCTCAAGACTATGCGACAATGCTTAGTCGCCCGATCGTGGAATCAAGTCCTGAGCATTTAATTTTACCATAACAAATTATAAGCGCCCCCTTTTAACTTCTGTTGGCTGCGCGACATACGTTAATCGCCAAGTCGGGAGGTCTTTTCCCCTGGGGAACTTTTCTTCTTAGACTTAGCGACCGCCGTCAGATCTTCTGATTCCTTCATCCTATAGCCGTTGCTTAATCGCCATATGTTCATGCACGCCCTTAAATCATTTCCAGACACTGCGACTGAAGGGAAAGTACCTAGTCTCATTGTCGCTGAGTGAATTTTCTGCTTCTGGCGACCATGCGATAATTCCTTAACAGGCACCCGCCTTGTGACATATGTCACTCAATCATTGGTTCATTTACTACATACTGGAGACTGAAACATTATCTTGTTCTGGCGATAACCCGACTAAGTATTACTTCAAACCACAGACGGTCAGTCACGAAGTCTGAGTCAAAATCCCTTAACCGTTGTTCTATTCCGAGACCCCGCGACTGAAAGCTTCACTTAACTATTAATTTTGACTCATCTTTCGATAACGCGACATAAGGTAATTGCGAAGTCCAAAGACATTTTCATAACTGTTAAAAATCTCCCGCGATCACCCGACTAAGTAGTGGGTCCCTTCTTTATAAAGCTTTATAACATAACAATCTTGCGACTACCCGACATGAAAGGAATCACTGAGTCTCAGAAGGCCAAAGGAATATTCTGATTTTGAACGAGTCCAGGCGACATAAGAAAAATGCCAAGTCAGGAAGACTTATGGAATATTCGCTCGAGCTATCGCAACAAGGTGATTTAATTGAAACACATGCCTTAAGTGGATAGAAAAAGTAACTTCAAAATAGAAGCGCTATGACCTAGGGTTCATTTTCATCATTTAACACTTGGAAGACTAAGGGTTTTCAGGGTTTTTTCATAATGAGCTAGGTTTAGACTTTGAAAACCTGAAAACATGGTAGAGGTAAGGACAGAAGAATGAGAGATAGCTGAATTGAAAACACCATAGCACAGAGAGTAGGACAAGGAACCAGGAGAACTGCCAAAACAGGAAATACAACCAACATAGAGTCTCTCTCTTAAAGTTTTGTTAGAATTGCATAGTTTCCTTTAGAATGCTGACCTTGTTTTCATAGTCTGATGTGAAGGTAGTTAACAACTTTTCCATTATGTCTTCTTCTAAAATTTCACCATCATTGTTCCTGATTCCAGATACTGCTTCATTTATCCTTTGATTGTAAGCTCTAATGTTTTCTTCAGGAAACATCTCAAGACTGTTTTATTTCTTCTTCCATGTCTTCCTACGTGCATTCTTAGCTTGAACATCTCCTTTCAAACATGTCTTCTAAATACTTCCATATGGTATATGCTTTGTCAATCTTCTTGATTTCCAAAAATTCACTGTCTGATAAGGCGCTGATTAGGGCTTCTTTGGAAATTGGATTATTGGTAAATGTTTCCTTTTGTCTATTAGTTGCATCATCCTTTGCAAGGTCTTTTAGAGATGGAATATCAACTTCTTGTGTAGAAATCTCAAAGATGTCAAAGCCAACACATTGTAGATGTGTTATCGTTTTGTTCTTCCAATCTAGATAGTTCTCTCCATCAAACTTAGGGCTCTCTTTTCTGAAGTATGCCATCTGATCTACCTTAAGTTGTTAGGCTTTCTCTCCAAGGTACTTGGCTCTGATACCAATTGTTAGAATACTTCAGGGATAACTTAGAGGGGGTGGTGAATCAGTTATCAACAAATTTAAATCTTTTGTACTTTATTAATCTTGACTGATATAAATTAAATTCACATTCAGATAACACATTACTCAACACATCAATTTGGTTACGGGGAAACCAAATGGTAAAAACCCCAGTGAGAATTAGTACCTATAAAGAACTATACTGTTAATAATAATCCCTGTTAAAATATTCTTCAACCTTGTTAGGAGTTGTTCAATACAATGCAGTAGTATAGTTGAACTAGTTAAGAGTCAAAACCTGTTAGGAGTCTTTTGCAATAACCCTGTTATGGGTGGAGGACTCACTGTCCAAGTGGTGAAGGCTACAACCTTCTAGATATTTGATACACACTATATCAACAAGATGAACTATTGCTTGTGACACTGCTTGTCAGATAAGTTCCTTTTATGCGCCAATGCTTTAACCTCTTGTAAAGAAATATAACAATCTACTCTATATTCTAAATGCTTCAACATAAATATCTATAATATCAACATATGATAAATATAGCTCTACTGCATCAACACTCTGCTCTGCTTATCAATCTCTGGCTTTCACAATTCTTCTTATCAAAAATGACCTTGTATAAATACATACTCCAATTATGAGATCATGGGACCTATTAGACAAATCTTCTTAACATCCTTGTCAGCTCTACTAAGCATGCAAGCATAATTACAAATGCGCAAGTCAATGCTGAACAGACGCGTCGCTTCACTGAGTCGGCTTCACCAATTTGACCATATCTTTGCAATCTTCTTGAAATATATTTGGCGCGTTTAGATTAATATCAAAAAATCATAACTCATCATGAATATACACATGCATATCATAAATATAGGTGCAACTTGATTAACACATTACATATGTCGGCCTTAAACCGTTATTCCTCCAGAACTGTAACCGTCAACAACAAAATTACTTATCTTTATTGAAACTTCATATCTGAGTCTGCATGTATGAACATAGCATAATAAACATGTCAACAACATGTATCTATCCATGCAAGTCTTCATTTCATCATATGGATAAGTACATACAAAAGTACTACTGTGTATTATATCTTGTCATCAATGACAAACATACAATCAATCTACTGTTTAGAATCAAATCTCCAACATAATGTCCCCAAGGAAGATTTTGTCACTGAAATGTATAGAATAAGTTGTTTCCCTAGGATAGGAGGCATTAAAATAGGAGGATTTTCCAAGTATTTCTTGATTTGATCTATGCTCTTTTGACAATCCTCATTCCGAACACATTTGACTCCTTTGTGTAAGTTCTTGTTGAAAGGTTGAGCTCTATCTACCAAGTGTGAAATGAATCTCCTTATGGATTGAAGACGTCCTTGAAGAATCCTCATTTGACTAATGTTTCTAGGATTTGTAATATCTATGATTGCTTGGACTTTTTCAGGATCTACCTCTATTCCTCTTGCTGAAATGATGAATTATAGTAGTTTTCCAGAGGTGACTCCTAATGCACACTTTTTAAGATTTAACCTTATTAAATTGTTCCATGCAATCTAGAATGACTTCTAAATCATCTAAGTGTGTGTCTCTTTTCTTAGACTTGGCCAAGGTGTCATCCACATAATCTTCCAAATGTTTATGCATCATATCATGAAAAATGGTTGTCATAGTTCATTGATAGGTGGCTCCTGCATTTTTTAATGCAAAAGGCATAACATTCCAACAATAGGTACCCCATTCACAAGTGAATGCAGTATTTTCTTGATCTTTAGGAGCTATCTTAATCTGATTATATCTGGAAAACCATCCATCAAGGAATAAACCTCATAACTTGCAGTCATATCCACTATCATGTCTATATTGGGAAGTGGAAAGTCATCCTTTGGGCATGCTCTATTGACATCTCTAAAATCTAAGCAAACTCAAATGGATTTGTCATGTTTGTAAACTGGTACAATGTTTGATATCCATTTAGCATAGACAATAGCTCTTATGAATCCTGTAACAAGGAGTTTCTCTAATTTTGCTTTGACGAGGAGAGCTATGTGGGGATGCATCTTTCTCAATTTCTATTTAACTGGTTTGACACCTAAGGCTATGGAAAAGTGATGTATGATAAGATTAGTGTCCAACCCTAGCATATATGAATAAGTCCATACAAATTTGATCTTCTTTTTCTGTAAGAACTTAGTGTAGGATTCTTTTTTGTGTGGTGACAAGGACTCAGCCAAGTGTACTATCTATGGAGCCTCATCTACACCCAAATTGACTACTTGTGTTGGTTCAATAAGCACTGAAGATCTATCTTGAAACTAGCTAGGGAGATGATCAAGTACCTCATCCTTAGGCACCTTAGAGAGGTTTTCACTCTTGGATACATCATTTCTTTTTATTATTTTTTTAGTTCTGACACCACCACACAGTGATTTTTGCCATCAGAACTACTATTCTTTTCTTTTTCTTTTATTTTTATTTTGTGACGAAGGTACTTGATGTCTATCTCTATCATGCTAGTAGCTAGTTCACTAGTGGAAGAGACTATAGGTTCAATGGCATTCAAGTAATAGGCTATCTCATAATCATTTTGAAGTGTTAAGAGATTAGGTTTTTGATAGCATTGGGACCAATCAATGAGGTTAGGATGAACAAGAAATAAGTTGATGACTGGTTCAAGGTTGTAAATGTGAATTATATAATCATTGGTGACCAAAGAGTTGAAGTCCATCAAGTATCCTTCTAAGACACCCAAATTAGGATTCATCCTAACAAGTGAAGAATCATCCACTAAGGCAACATGTGGGGTCAAATCCTCTAATCCTACACATGAATCGTCGACTACCTCGGGTTGAGAACTATAAGTTTGGATGACATCAAAATCCATGTCAACTGTGGAACGATTTGAGAAGGATTCCCATTCATACTCATATGAAATTGTTTCTGAACTTTGACTAGGATGTTTACACCATGAAGGTTTGGGACGTCTTGATGTGGAAGTTCTAATGTCATCAACGGTAACACCTTCTCTTTCCATTAAATGAACAAGATTATTTCATAGACATTCTCTGGTAGGATCTTTTACATCTGATTCATCTTGTTCTAAGATTGCAACTATCTCATGAATGACTGGACTATCTGAATCTCCCCAAAGGAGATTAGTGGAAGGGACCCAATCTTCACACATGTGTTGCTGATTTTCCAAATTAGGTATGTATTTTGGTTCATGTTCACTATCTGGCTCATCAAGGATAGGAGTAGTGTTCTTGTCGTGATTCATAAATCCTAGGCCAACCGTCTTCTTAGACTTGCATCCAAAAAGATCATGATCAAGGGGTTTGGCTCTAGCATCCAATCTGTGACTAAGAGGGTCATGTCTAGGATAACCCATCTATTTGAAAAAAGTATACCCTCTTCCATAAGCCTTAGGAGAGGGAGAGAAGTTCTCATTGTGCATGTATTTCTCTTCTCTATAAATCTAGTCTCTAACAACCATCTCTTCTTTCTAATCTTGAATAGGCACTGAGGACCCTACAAACGTGCCAAATAAAGTCATAGCTAAAGAGGAAGGTCTCATTTCTTGTGAATTCTTTCCAAAAGACCTCGGTGAAACTTCTAGTGTTGTGAGGGAGTTGAGTTGATACCCCCCCATGCCAAGGTCTACTGACTAGAACTTGTCTTTACATTCAGCTAAGGTTGCATCAAAGTCTTCTGCTTCTCTATTAAGGGGAACATGAGCACTTGCTGAAACTGAGTTAATAGATATAGGTGTTATCCCTAGGTATACAAATCTCTATTCCATTGTAAGGAAACTTAACAAATTGATGATATGTAGACAATATTTCTTTCATATCATGAATCCATGGTATACTGAGTAAGATATTGTACGCAAGGGGGCCAACATCAACTATTTGGAATAAAACATGTTTTTCAACAGGGCCAATCCTAATAGGAAGGACGTCCAACCCCTTAGAACTTCTTTCCGCCTCATCATAGGCTTTGATAGTGATCTTTTTTCTGGTATTTATGACTTCTTTAGAATAACCCAACGTCTTCAAAAGACTCAACCCCCATCTATCAACACACACCTAACATAGGTTTTGTGGATCATGACCTCAATTTGAAGAGTGAGATTGTGTGGGTGGCTCAAAGCTTTATCACCATCCTCTATAAAAGTAAGGTAATGAGGGCAAGCAATATGGTTAACCATGTTCTGGAATTGATCAACATCTAAGTTGTTGGGGATGTTTGCTGCATGCAAAGCATCCTCAAGGACTTGCTTGTGTCTTGAGGAAAACTCTAAGATCTCAAATATCAAAATCTGAGCTGGGGTTCTTTACAACTGATCAAAAATATTATAGCTTGACTTAGGATTGACTGTTGGTTTTGAGGTGACATTCTTGGATTCCACTTGCTTTGGTTTACTTGGTTGACTTGAACTGGGTCCTCTAATGACAAGGGGACCTTGACTTCATGTGACAACATTGAGACTTTGAGATGACACTCTAGAGTTAGGACTCCTTAGCACCAGAATGGGTTCTTCATCAAAGATAGGAGAAGATTCCATGTCTAGATCATAACCATAGGGATATTTATCCATCATCATGTTGACATTCTCTTCTACAACTTCAAGCATGTTGACAACATTCTCTGCATTTGTGTAAGTGTAATTGACCTCAGCCTTGCCATTCTTAGGTTTAGAGGTTTCCCCATTCTCATACTTGGGAAAAGATTCTTTGAATGCCTTATGATCGGCGTTATTCTTGAATCCATCTACCTTAATTTTTCCATTCTCAATGAGATCTTGGATGATATGTTTGAGTTTCCAACAGTTTTCAATATCACGTCCAATGCCATTGTGAAACTTGCAAAAGGCTTTCTCATCCCACCAATATGGCTTGACATCATGTATATAATGCTTTGCGGGATCTTGAGGATGCGTAAGGTTGTTGGAAATGACTGTTTTCAAGACATCCTCATATGAATCACCAAGTTTTGAAAACTGATGTCTCTCTTTCTTGGTCTTATCTTGGTATCTTGGCTTGTTCTCTCATTGATTAGGTGCATTGAGTTTCATGGCTTGAACAACACTAGACAAGTGGAGAAAAACTTGATCTTTAGGTTTGGAGGAGTCCACAACTTCATCATTAACCACTTGTTTGTTCCTATTCCAATTTAGGTTCTTTCCTTTATCCTTGTTAGGGTTGTTGTTATTTTGACCATTTTTGTTGTTGTTGTTTCCATGTTTGGTCAAAATTCCTTGTTCTTTCAAAACATCCTCAATCCTACATGCAGTTTCAACCATGGTGTCAAAGGAATCAAAAACCATCTTCCTAACTTCATACCGCATTTCAGGAATCAAGTTGCTAACAAGGATGTCAATCTTCTCATTTTTAAATAGGGTCCTAGAGTAGTGTGAGCATTGATCTCTCCACCTTTGAAAGAAAGTGACAAAGGATTCCCCTTGATTTTGCTTTAAGTTGCATAAGTCCAACATGGTGATAGATCTTGAAAGGTTGTATGAAAAGTTTTGGACAAATCTATGGATGAGCTCTTTGAAAGTATTAATGGGGGGAGTTATGTTGGTGAACCATTCCATCGCTTGACCCTTAAGACTCCTTGGGAACAATCTCATGAGGTACAAGTCATCTTGATAGAACTCAAAACTTGTGGTATAGAATTGATACACATGATCATGTGGACCTCCATTCCCATCATACTTGTCATATTGAGGGATCCCAATATTTCTAGGGAAGTCTTTCATGCTAAAAATTTTGTCAAAAGGATTAGGAAAAAATGAATCAAGTGAGAATGAACTCTTGGGTTCTAATATCTTTTCCTTCATACTCTTAATTTGTTTGATCTTTTCTTCTTGAGATGGACCTTGCTTCTTAATCTTATTGTCCACATCAAAGTTGTAAGGGAATCTAGCACCCTTGTTGATTAAAATCTCTAGGAACTTGTTTTTCTCTAAGTATCTCTCCACACACTACTGGAAGAGTGGTTCTTGTTGTATCTTCATGAAGTCTTGGGAGTTGAGGTCAAAAATTGAGCTACTACTCGCATATTGTAAACTATGGTGAGCACGTTGTGAAGGTTGTCTTGAGTTCCTAAGAGGTGTTTGTCTCCTGTAATGATCATGTCTTGAAGCCCTTCTTCCTCTAGGGATAGGAGATCATGAAGGTGTTCTTGAACATCTTCCACTTCATGGATTCTTAGGAGGGGTTGATGAAGGAGAGTTGTTTCCACCACCAACAGGCATGTTGTTAAATTGATCATTAAGTTGTTGAGCCAAGAGTCTATATTGCTCTTCCTCGAAGGCTTTCCTTTCTATCTCTAACAAGGTTTGTCTCTCCAACTCTAGGAGTCTAAATTGATCTTCCTTTTAAGCGTGTTCATCTAGGAAGGCTTTCTTCTCATGCTCAATTTTCTTATTTCTTTCACTTGTGTATCTTGAAGGTGTTTTGAGCGATGAACTTGGTCTTGAATGTCTAAACAAGTCATTGGTGTATGTTGCATTTACATGAGTGTCATAAGGTTCATCATCTTGGTTTTCATGTTGTGATTGTTCTTCTTTATAGGCTTTCCTATTATCTCTTTCAACCCTTTGGTGTGCATCCAGATATCTAGTTGAGATAAGGGGTGAGACTGGTCCATTTTCATGAGAGGAACTGCTAAACAAAATGGTGTCTCTATGTTCTTAAAATATGTCATCAAGGAATTTATCCATTTCTTCCCTCCCTCATCGAGTCATTGTGTAACTCATATCCATATTTGAGTGAGAAGATGCTAAGGGTTTTCTCAACTCACTAAGGTTACTCTTGGGATCAAACCAAACTTCTGAGATGTTCTTGGGTGATTGATCAAATACAGGTTATTTTCCCTTACATTTTTGGTGAGTTTGAACTAAGGGTAGTTGGTTAAAGACTACTTGAGGTTGCCTTGATCTAATTGACATCTTGTTGTAACTAGAATGAAAGAAAAGGTACTAGGTGATAGGATGACCCTAAGAAACGTTGGTACCAAACCAGGATAGTAAAAACACTCAATTGTCCAAAATCAAGGTGATAAGATAGAATTTTGCAAGAGGCATAAACCAACACTGCCACAGAGTTGCCCACTAAATGGGTGAATACCCTAACACATGGATCAGAAGGATGATTTACCCAAGTTATATTTATTGAATTTGAATTTGTATGGAAGTGAATGGATAAGAGATTACTAAAACTCTCCAAGCCTGTTATCAAAGGATCCAAAGTTTTATCTTCTCAACAAGGATGGTTTCTAGCTCACCGACTCCAAGCAAGGTCACTCATGAAATCAAAGATCACTAGTTCAAGAGGTCAAAAAACAAGAATCCAAAGTGCAAATAGGCTTCTAACAGCGGGGTAAGTTACCCGATCTGACCTGGATCAACCGAGGAAGACTGGAAATGATAGGATAGTAAATTGAGCAAGTTGACAGTTTCAAGTGATAATGAATTAGCACTGGGTGATAGCTTTCTCTAAGGACATGTGAAAAAATAATAGGAGGTGACAGGTTGGGGAAATGACTAATGTCACCCCACAGTATCAAGATAGATCGCATGAGAGCCTGGGGAACTAATAGGCGACAGGTGCTGACAACAAGTTGTAAAAAGTTGGTTTTTTGACTCAAGAACTCAGTTTTTGTTCATTTTAATTGATCAACTAGATGCATTAATAGATTTCTATCATTAATCAGGCATGCAAGACATCAATCAAGGAGTTCAATAAAAAAATTGTCTTCAAACAATGAGCAAGGGATAAAGTAACCTTGCGCATGAACAAGAATAGTGACATAGTATTCTACTCCCTAAGGACTCTACTTGTGAAGGTTCTCAAAATGTTTTTCAGTCACACACAGAGTCCTAGAAAAGAAAAAGTTGGTTTCACTATGGTTTTTAGTAATGGTCAACTCTGGAACTCTTGGAATCTCAAGTGGGAGAAATCCAATCCAGGTGCACCAGGGTTTTGACACAGTCTGAGAATTTAATCAATCAGGAGCTTCTGAGGGGATCCGACAGCCCAACAAGAGACCACACCTATGGATATTTCTTTCACAAGGACATTTATATAGTGGTTTTTTCTCCATGACAAGAATGGGTAATACCGCTTGAGGTTCCGTCCATGTGGTTTACCCAATAAAGTGAGTGTCCACTAAGGTTAACCCTCTCTAACAAGGAAGACTCACAATATGGACCACATGGGGACTTAGCTCAGATTCAAGGGTTCCAAGTTTCTGATGTGCCCAAAAGGGAATAGAGAATAATGCTCTAGCCTCTTCACCTCACCTAGACATATCAAGTAGCTTAATTGACACACTAATTTGAAATCACCTCACTCAAGTTTGTATGTCGACAACAATGACTATCGATCTCTCTAAATGAGACCAAGATAGAACATACCATCAAATATTGAAGACTAAACTAAGCAGGACATATGAGATGATAACAACCTTAATACCAACTCAATCAAGGTGTGTCTACTAATTATAAAGAATTTTTTTCTCTCTAAATGGGACCAAGGGAAAACATATTGTCAATTGTCGTGTTGGCACCTGAAAATTCAGGCCAAAATATATATAAAATTGTCAGGGAAGTGTAATTCTAATTTTCATATTTTATAACTTTCCTACGATAAAAACTAAAATGAGTAAAAAGTGTGTACATTTGCTATTTTTTATTTTCATGTATTAGGTTGTAAATCACTTTATTCTAATGCACATTTGTTTTGGATAAATAATAATTTTTAAAAATAAAAAATAAGATAAGTTGAACAAAAAAGGTGGCGAGAGGGAGTTGAACTCTCAACCTATCGAGCCAACCTTTTGCCTACCTATCTACCCTCCTACCCCCTAACCAGTTAGTCTATTTGTTTTCTTCAAGAAGGTTAGGAGAAGATACTTATTTATCTTTGTTTTATGTGCAGGTGAGAAATAAAGTGCAACCTCTTACACAGGGAGTAGTTTCTTCCCTAATTAATTTTCAAATTAAATTAGGAATTTCTTTATGAATTTATGTATTTTTCCATTTTTATGAAAAAAGATGTGGAGAGGGAGTTGAACACTCGACCTCTCGACCCATTCCTCTTCCTACCTATCTACCCGACTCTACCCTTAACCAGTTGCTCTACATTATTCTTCGAGAACATGTGTGTGAGTAAATGTATAAATTAAAGAAAATGTTATTTTCTTTTTTGAATTTGAATCAAATAACTTATGGTAAAAGCCTCATGTGGTTTGTTTTCTCGTAATTATTTTATCTCCCCCCCAAAACCCTAAAAAAGGTTAAAAATATAGGACAGGGTAAATGCATTTTGATAAATATTAATTTGTTTAGGGTTTGAAAATTATTTATTGTTATTCACTTTTTAAGTTACAAATCCCTAAAAGTAATTTTTACCTTATTCTTTTATTTTAATTTTTAGGGTACAATGAGCATTAATAGTTTAACCCTACTTTAAATTAACTTTTCATTTATGAGGTGGTTAATCTATTAATGTGTATCTCTTGAAGACTTTTCTTTTTAAAATTAGTCTTAGTGAGCCCTAAAATTTTATATTTGTATACGGTTATAATACTATATTACATTAGATATATTCTAAAGCATTAGGGTGATTATAAAATAAAAATAATATGCTTACCTACCTTAATGTTTTTTCTTTTAATATTGTTATGTGATATCATTTCATTATGTTTGTTAAAAACATTATGTTTCATCTTAGAAAAACAAAAATAAGATGTTAAAGCATGACGTATTTTATTCATCTCATTATTGATATTTTATGAGATAATTCGACTGCTTTGATGAAAATGACATATAGTAAAATTTTAAATTTTATCATCCAAGTACATATTAATTTTATATGAGACTTATTTATTTTTCAATTAATTATTAAATCAATGAAATATAGTTTTCATATAAGATTAATTTATGGCATATGTAATGATGTTTAGGTTTTAAGATATCTAATAATGAGTATTTTTGTGTGTGCAAGAAATACAAATAGTATTATAAATGGAACACCAAAGATTACTAAAGAATTTTTACGGGAAATATTTTTAAACAACCATTATATGGTTTTATTGTATTTTTTTAGGGTAGTTTCCAGGATTAGGTTCTGTGAAAGGGCATGTCCTTTCACAGGGAGCCGTTAAAATTATATTTATATTAAATCAATTGTAGAATAGAAAGGATCATCATTATCAACATAAAAATATTTTTAACCAGTTCATGCTTTCATTCCAAAACCTTATGGGATACTATGGATCAATACATATGGATCGAGTGATTTTTCAAGCTTAATACAAAATCTTTGTTCAAAATTCATCGGTGATATCT
>MU226734.1:274477-288196 GCA_018584345.1 Thuja plicata
TAGGACATTAAATTGATTAAAAGAATTATGCCAAGCAGTAACAGGGTCGTTTGGACATAAATCGAGGGTATGATCACACTTAGGGAAAATAGGGTCTATAGTTGCGACAGACCGAATTCAGGTGGTTACACATAGGGCCTAATTACTATGTGAAACATATATGTTAGAAATAAAATCTATATTCAATCTTTCCTTTAGAGAAAAAATTGGAAGTGTGATCTACGAAAGCGAGAAACACTCAAGTCAGACACATGAGAGGTTCGTTTTTATTTCCAAAATCCAAATGTTATAGAGATACAAAAAAATACCTCAAGTCCAAAATAAAGTGCACATTTTTTCATTTATCCACACAATTCCAAAGTGTTCCCATGATCAAGGGCAACAACCAAAACAATAGAACACAGATTTGGTTTATGAACCGCTGAGAGAACTAGACAAGAATATAGAAGGGTTTATGAACCTGCAAACCATTGTTATGAAAAACTTACCTATTCCTACAAATGCAACCCATTGTTATAAAAATCCATAAAAAAACACAACTTTTCAACCCCACATGTTATAAAATCAGGTTAGTTAAAGATAATATATCATTTGATAATCGAAAAACCTGCTGTCATAAAAATCAGGTTCTGACTAGTCTGCACTAAATCGATCATAACTTTTGCAAATCCAAACTGAATTAATTCAAACCAATGGAAAATGAAAGATAAATCAAATACCTTTCTAGAAATATAAATTTCAGATCTGTCTCATGTCATATGTGCACGTACCAATAAAAACATTAGTTAGATTTGTAAAAAATTAGGTTTTGACCAATCTGCACCAAAATGACCATAAATTTTGCAAATCCAAACAAAATTAATTCAAACCAATGGAAAATGAAAGATAAATAAAATAAATTTCCATAAATATAAATTTTGGATCTGTATCATGTCATATGTGCACGTACCAATAAAAACATCAGTCAGATTTTTGGAAAAATAGCCAAGAAATTTATCACAAAACTCACAAAAATTAACCTTGTGGTCG
This sequence comes from Thuja plicata, assembly GCA_018584345.1. Lineage (NCBI taxonomy): Eukaryota > Viridiplantae > Streptophyta > Pinopsida > Cupressales > Cupressaceae > Thuja > Thuja plicata. Next base: position 275,507 of record MU226734.1, read on the forward strand.
TGGGTTTGAGTCCCACGGTGGGCGCCAAAAATGTGTGCTAAAATGTTGACACACTTCTATGAGTCATTATATCCAAGATTTCTCAAGAACGAGGTCTCAAATGGCAACTCATAGCTCTCTATTCATGGAGGGCAAGGGTTTATAATGGAGGCCCTCAGTTTAGACCTAGTTTGTGCCCATACAAGTACACCATAAAACAAGAGATTCAAAGAGGAAAAGAAAGAGTGCTAGTCTCCATGATCATCAAATATATATGCAAATGAAAATAAAATCTATTCTATATGATAAAAATGCATGAAAGAAAACTAATCTATGAAAGGAAATACACATGCAAGTTTATTCTATGAAATGAAATATGAATCTAATCTAACATGCAAGTGCAAGAGTAATATAAATAGATTGCCATGGATGCATGAGAGAAGAAGAAAAGAAAAGATAAGTTTCAATGTTCAAGCTCAAGTGCTCAAAATCTCCTCCAAAATTGCTCTTCAAACCTGCAGCATAACAATAACATAAAATCTGGATCCCCAAAATGAGAAGGAGAGGGCTCCTTATAAAGGAAAGTGTGGAGAGGAATGCATCCTCAAGAGAAACGTGGGATAAATCCCTGAAAATGAAAGTAAGAGGAAAAATCCCACCACTTAGAAATATGTGCATTCAAAGTGTAGAGAAAAAATGAATTTTTATTTCCTTTTTTCATCACAAAGAGAGATTTAAGTGAGGATTTTATTTATTTAATTAAAAGAGGGATTTTCTTTTAATTAAATAAGATTATTTTATTTAATTAAAAGGGATTTCATTTTAATTAAATAAGATTATTTTATTTAATTAAAATGGATGTTTTCTTTTAATTAAATAAGATTATGGATAAAATGATCAAACCTTACGAAATATTGGAATAATTGAATTAATTACAATTTGATCAAGGCATTGATTCAGGAAATTGATAAATTAATTCTGTAATTTGATAAATTGAAGAATGGGGGCCCATAGTAGGGTGCATACATCAGGGAGGTTAATTCTTTGTGGCATGACACTTTTATGATGCGTGACAGTAGGCAGCACCAGGTCGTAATTACATTCAGGGTATGTTTCATGCAAATTGTTTTTCCTTAGATGGATGATGTAGTGCCTAGATTGGAAGGTGCACAATGGTTACTGATCAAGGCTTAGCGACTAAGTTACATGTGGCTTCTTGTGATCATGGGGCCAAAGCTAAGGAAGATTAAATGACAAACAAATATGATATGATCGGATGGTGAACACTAAGCCTTGATTGAGAGATGCATGAAGGATAGTCGTAAAGGGTTCACGCTTGGTTGACACGTGTCTAAAAGAAAAAAATGGACTGAGATGCTATGAGAAACTACCAGGTGTCTTGTGCTCGTGGTTTTCTTTTAAGTGAGGATCAATGAATGTGTTTTAAACTTGAAGATGGGATTTTGTCTAGATCATTGATAAGGTTTCCGCGCCACGATGATCATTAGAATGGGTAGTATTTAAAAATTTAAACTTGTGTAAAGGGTTCTTTAGCCATGGCGGTGTTCTTTCAAATTGCAGAGAAGTAGATGGATCAATCTGATCTTCTGGGTTGCATTTATGTGACCGCAGGGTGTTGGAGAGATAGATTTTTTGATATTTGGGGCTTCATAAATGTTTGTTGGTGGTGAATTAGGGTTTTCAATCAGATTTTGAAGACATTTTGAGACCATTGTTGCTTCCCTGTCTATTCTGCAGTGATGTTGGTTTAGTTCCTGACTTGTGGTGGTAGTGTTTTAGGGTTTCCTTTTTCCCTAAGGTGGTCTAAACTCGTGGTTTCCCAAGGGTATAACTAGGGTTTTTTGAGTCTTTTAGAATGATGGGAAATTTATGCAACAGAAGGCTTGTAAGCTCTATATATTGAATTAAGACTATCAGTGGTCCTTTTGGCTCTGATTCTATATGTTTAAGGTGTTTTAACAATAGGATATGTATGTAATCTCCTGTAATTTGTCAAATCTTATTGAATTGTAATGTCTTTATTTCAGTTTCTTGTATTCATTTGGGTTGGGTGTTAAGGAAATTTCAATCCATCACTTTGTAAGGCAGAGGGTCTAACTAGTTTAGGGTTTATTTCAGAGAGAATTAAACATCCTTAAAGTAGTTTTAGTTAGTAAAGAACTATGATGAATTGGATAATTACATCTGCTTCCAAGAAGTGTGAATTGAGTATGTAAGGCATAGTCAAGTTCAAAGATCATTTGAAGGTTTTACATTTGAAGTATGTTGTGGTTAAGGGTATTTTCATTTAGAGTGACTCCATGCCCACTAGATAGGGAACTGGTATGATATGTTAGAATTGTGGTTCTCATCAAACTTTATAAAATTTATTGCCATTTACATGTTTTATGATTGCATCCAAAATACATGCCTACTTATTAAATTATTGAATATTGAAGGAAGAAGATAGGTAGTGCCCACCTGAGTTTGTGGAGCTGAAAGTGCAGAAGGTTTTAGGACCTTGTTGAATGTTATTTTTTCTCCTTGTCGAATACGTGCTTGGGCCTATAGAGGAATATACCTGAGTCACAAGTATACAAGGGATCATCAAGAAAAAGAAATAACACATGGCACATTGAAGGAGGAAAGAAAAGTTGCACAGCATGTTTAAGACAGAGGCTCAAAGGGATATGTACATCTTACCCACATGTTCAAGGGTCTCCACTATGCAACTTCTAAATGATTGCATTTTATACTTCATCAAATGAGTTAAATGGTGTAATGCAATCTTATTGAGATTGATGCCAATCTATAGGATTTTTAGGGTTCTAAATGTCATACTATTCATACCCACATTAAGTTTGAAGATTGAATTTTTGCAATGAACCCTTTGAGGGTGTTTCTTTTTTCTCTATAGCATAGGAGCTCTAGTTTATCCAAATATAGTTGTGAGACAAGAGGATAGATTAATTATGGACACAGACTATTGTATTGTACTATACTATATTATGATCAACTGAAACAAAGGGTGTGAAAGAAGGATATGGAGTAGTTAGAAATTCCTTGAAGAACTAGAGTAAAGTGAAAGTATTCAAATATTGCTACATACATGTAAAAGTGTATATGATCAAGATCAAGATGATCAACATAGTGTGACATGAAGGTGTAGGAGCTCTATCTATCTCCTTCAATACCTTTCACCTTGACACAAGTCATTAGGCATTTATGAATCTAAGTAGTCATTAGCACCAAATTTATAAAGTTTGTTGAGGGACAGTAAGGGATGCCTATCAAGTCTTGTATGCGAAGGTGTAGTGATGACATAGATTTCCATTATCATTTTGATCCTTGTGAGGCCAATATGCTATTATGTCATCAAGGTACATGATTATCTGATGTTTGAAGATCTTGGAGGGGTTGTAAATAACATGCACACAAGATTGAAGGAGGAAGAACATGTTGGAGAGAATTGGTGAAAATTCATATATGAAGGAAGACTCCTATTATGCACCCTCAAAGAGCCAAGACAATTGTGATGCAAAGGGAATCAATGGTGATCTTTTGAATCTGCATACTTTTCTATCTCTATCTTTAAACATAAAATAGAGGCTCATAATCTAATGGTCAGATTTCATTCAGTACCCAAAAACAATATATCAACCCAATATAAATTGAAACTTAGAAATTTGCAACTTGTTGTTCACACAGACAGTTTTGATACCAGTCCACTCTGTAACCTATAACTCACAAACCTGACAATACTTTTAAAATTGCTTCAGTGAAAGGCTGCGTAATTAGGTTTCTTAAAACATATTTCACAATCAAGGAAATCCAACAATGCAAATGAGTTTTATGGTCTCTGCACCAAGACCTATTTTTCTACATCAAAATAAAACTCACACAAACCCAACTCAACTCAAGAAACCCGATTCATCTCATCATTAAATTTTTTCAATAAAAACCCATAATAAGAAACTTATAGTGAACAATCCATAGAGAACTATGAAACTGATTGCAGGAGATATAAAGAACATGACTCGACAAAATCTGAAAACATAATTGATCAACTCTAAAGAAATACATTTCCTTAAAAAACCAAGGAATAAAAAATATTAATGGCTCTCTGGCTGGAGGCCAGAGAGCCTGATTCTTTCCACTCTTATATTCTATATCCCATAACCTACTCTCTCTCTCCACTATATCCCCCATTCAATTACATTTTGGCCCATTTATATTTTCTTGGACAGTTACATTTTAAGTCTAAATAAAGGGATTCTTTGAACGGTTTCAAACTGTCCTATGACCCTTCGAATTCCCTTTTGGCATTTTTAGTTACAAATGTCATATGATGCCTTTTTCAAATACATTACAAGGTAGGTTAAAACAATTTACTAAACATGGTTTGATGAGATTTTAAAATGACTCCAATATATCAATAAATGTTCCACGGTCAAGGTGCCCTTGCACCAAATTGTAAGAAGATGAAAAAATATTCCTATGAACATACAAGTTCATATGAGAAGACTTCAGACCATCAAGGATAGTTATTGTAGCATGTAGGAGGTGGAAACAATTTTGAGTCTAATAAGGAGAGTTTTTAGATTTTCCAATTAAAAAGGTCTACACACATCATCTTCTACGTCTTGTTGAAGAATTTAGAGGAGATTTGAAAGAGAAAATGAAGGAAAAAGTATTCCCTAGCATCCAAAGAAGGTTTGACCCAGCTTTAGGTAGTCGAAGCATTTATTCTCCTGAAGAGGACAACTCTTAGATGCTTGAGGAAGTTCTTACTTAATGAGATATTATGTAAAGTGATTATTGTAGGAGATATATCTCTCTGATTTTTAAGAGAATTCTGTTACATAGATAAATGCAACAAATTTAAACCTGAATTTGTAATAAAAATTTGAGTTTTATCTTTTTCCATTGAACTTTCATATTGTGTATTAGTTTATAGCTTGTTGATCTATGTATGTGGACATTATTTTATCCCTCATGTTATTGTTCAACCTTTATAACTTCCTTTGTGCCAAAATGAATCACTCATTTGTAGTTTGTATGTTGTTCTTTCAATAGTGCGTCCATCAATGGTTGTGTTTTTGGTGATTATTGTTGTGATTGAACTTATTTTCCTTTATGGTAAATACTTATGTGAATGTTTGAGAAATTGGAGATTGTGTGTAGAGAAATTATCAGTCTTTGTAGAAATCTTGTGTTGTTTGTAGATGCTTAATAGTTCTGTCTATCTTTCGTGCATCACCATAATTGCATTTTTAATTATATTTTCTCCCCTTTTCCTTGGAGAATTGTTGAGTGGGATGACATTAGATTTTACACCTAAAAGCATATTTTAGGCAGGGAACCAACCTTTCACCTAGAGTTTTAGCTTCAAATAGAAAGGTCCTACACCTTGAGGTCATTCCAATGATATCTTTAAACTGTTGAACATGGTTTAAGAAGGGTGCATGATAACAATTTATTTTGTATTCATCCTCTTCTCTATTGGAATAACATCTTATGCATTGTGAAATCTTGTGATTGAGATGTTTCTTACTATTAGGTGGTATTTTTCTACCACCTAATCCTTGAGTCCACTATTAAGCCCATTGATTTTCCATAGTTTAGAAAATGTTACATGGTATCAAAGATTCTCCTTACCTTTCCATTCTCTTACAAAATTGCATTCATAAATTTTCATTCATTGATGATCCATTCAAGGGTGAATGATTTGAAAACATTGAGTCATCCAATTTTTAATTTTAGAAAACTATTGAACTTCATTTAGATTTACTTTTTGGTATTTTTATGGTATTATATTTTAAATTTAAGACTGTTGATAGTAAAATTTGGTGATGTGACAATTTGACCTTGTTTATTGTATCCATTTAATATCAAAATCTGACAAAATTTTACGAGGAAATATGGAATTTTTTTTTATTTTTTCGGATGTTATGAGGTAAAATGGGTCAAATTGTTATATTTTTAAAAAAAATGCATGACATTCATTGTAATTCTGACAATGGTTGCTTTCCTCAGTAGTCCAACAAAAAACATCATCAGAATTCTGACGAATCACTAAGTTTTTTAAAAAAAAACCTTAGGGTTAGCCGGAAATATTTTCTATATATATACTTGCGCGGACAGTCTTTTTAGTACTTGTGAGAACATTTTGCTAGGTTTCTGAAGGTAATAGACCAAATTTTTTGTAGTTTGATTTTGTTGGTTGTGAAGAAAAATCATGTGAGATAATATTAGTCAAGAATAAAAAAAAAGAGATAATTACTAGATTGTACTCTACATTGAAGAAAAAAGGTGATGGGAAATTTTATTGTCCCTGCAATAATTTCAAGGGCTTAAAGACGAGAAGACTTTTAAACACAACAATGAAGAAATATTGTAGGAAGCATGGTCACATTGAAGGGGGCATGATTATCCTCCACTGGTAAGTTGTTTATTATATGTGTTTATATTGATTATATTTGTAATGTTTATGTTTAGATCATGATCATGGTTTATTTTTGTTGATCATTATTATATAGGTGGGGTTCCCTAGGGAACATGATATGAACTATCACAGTCTATAGAATGTGTTTTTTCTTGAAGTGGAGGAACATGAAGGCGTGAATATTGAAGATGAAGTTAATACTTAGAGAGGAAAACATTTAGTTAAGAAGGGTCTTTTTTGGATTTGTAATAGGGCCTTTGAAGCTTTGAAAATCATTAGAATTTTGATGAACCACAAAGTTTTTTTAAAAAAAACCCTTAGGGTTAGCCGATAGTCTTTTCTGTATATATATACTTGCGCGGATAATGTTTTCATTACTTGTGACAACGTTTTGCTAGGTTTTTTAAGGTTATAGACCAAATTTTTTGTAGTATGATTTTGTTGGTTGTAAATAAAAATCATGTCAGATAATATTAGTCAAGAACAAAAAAAAGAGACAATTTCTAGTTTGTGGTCTACATTGAAGAAAAAAGGTGATGTGAAATGTTATTGTCCCTGCAATAATCGCAAGGGCTTAAAGATGAGAAGACTTTTAATCACAACAACTGAGAAACATTGTAGGAAGCATGGTCACATTGAAAGGGGCATGATTATCGTCCATTGGTAAGTTGTTTATTATATGTGTTTATATTGATTATATTTGTAATTTTTATGTTTAGATCATGATCATGGTTTATTTTTGTTGATCATTATTATATAGGTGGGGTTCCCTAGGGAACATGATATGAACTATCACAATCCACGAAATGTGGGTTTTCAAGAAGTGGAGGAACATGAAGGCATGAATATCGAAGATGAAGGTAATAATCCTATGGAAGAACATGATCACACACCAAAAAACATAGTTGAAGATTATGGTACAAATACATTGATCCATAATACATTTAGTACTAGCGCAGTTGATTATGATGATCAAGACATGACTTTCATGTTGTTCATAATTTACCTATACTTGAGAAGGCATATGAGCCCCTTTATGAAGGCTCCCAAACAACTCTTCTCTTTGTTGTATTGTTGTTGGTGAACTTGAAGGTTATGAATGGTTTATCCAACATAACAATCTCACATATGTTAAGGTATGTCATATATGTGTTTAGGCCTATGTATGCACACTCAAACAAGGGTTAGTAGCACTGATTTGCAATGAAAGAAATAAAAAAACTACTAAGAATGAGCCTATGAACAATAAAATAACAAAAGTTAGAAAGGAAAACAAATATATGCAAACCCCAACGTTTGAAGCTTCTATTGCTTCCTCTCTACTCCTTCTAAAATGTTGCATGGATGATGCTTAGTATTGGCATTGACAATAGCTATGACTTGGGAGTATTGAGAAATGAGATTCAAATGATAATGATTTTGCTTGATGCTTCATATGAAAAATCCTACATAGTAATTGTGCACAAAGTTGGAGATCCTAGATGCCTTGAAATGGTAGAGAAGAATTGATTTTATAGAATATAGAAATGAGTTGGATGAATGAGATTGATCCCAGATACTTTGAAAAGAACGGTTGAGATCAATAAGAATTGAAGCAGGAGTCAGTAAACTCCTCCTCTTGATTGAAGAGAAGAGGAAATAGTTCAGTTGACTGTAGAGTGTATCATGAGTTATCTTTTTGAACTAGAGAGAAGGTGAAATGATTTATGCAATCATAGGGATTGAACAAGAGTCCCCTTTTTGAACTGGAGAGAAGATGGAGCAATTCATGTAATTACAAGGATTGATCATGAGTTCCCTTTTTGGAACTAAAGAGGTGATTTATTTATTATTTAATTAATTTTAGAAATTAGAATACTCATAAATGAGATATTTTGAATTCTTTTTTTATTCAAAATAGAATTAAGAGTGAGATTAAATTAAGTTAATGAATTAATTTAATTAGAAGAATCATTAATAAGTTTAATTGTTTTCAATTTAAACATTAGGAAATTGAATTTAATTAATTAATAAAGATTAATTAATTTTGGAGAAATGATTAAATGATTAGATGATTGGATTTAGAAGAAAAACATGATTAACTATTGATTAAAAACCATTAATTAATAAGTTTAAATAATTACATTTAAACTTTAGGAAATTGAACTTATTTAACTAATAAAGATTAATTAATTAAGGTTTATTAATAAAATAAAATAAATTATTTAATTAATTTTGGAGAAATGATTAAATGATTAGAGGATCAGATTTAGAAGAAATAGATGTTTAACTAATGATTAAACAAACTATTAATTAATAGAGGAAAATTAGTAATTAAATACAAGGTCGCAAGTCTGTCCATTTTAGGGTGTCTACATTTGCCCCTCTTTGATACAATGTGATTCATCACATTATGTCAAATAATTTTTGGATTTGATCCTGCCTTAGCTTGCCCCGACGATAGTAGGTGGGCTATATGTTCCCTCAATAAATTAAGAAAAAAAAATGCGTCAGATGAGCATTAATTTATTGAAAATATTGAATCGCTATACGATATGATAATTCCATTCCTATGTTAGTTATGATGTTATTGATGATGCATGCATTGATTATACAATCTAATATGCACATGCTTTTGATATTTTTCTTATTCAATAAATGAATGCAAGCCTAAAATTAGCAATGCAAATGAGTTTATGCATGTGTTAGTTAGAAGAGGATTAGTTTGGAAAAGAATAAAGAATGATTGATGAAACCAAGTCATTTTTTCGTACATTCCAATCTTTATTCATCATTGCACCTTATGAAAAGAAATAGATACAAATGCACCATGATATTGACCATCTAGATACCGCTATAATCTCTGATAACAACAAGAAGATAATAGATAAGGAATGTTCAATTATTTTGTAGGGATAAAATCAAATCATGGAACTGCGTGGTTGCCAGATGCATGACAACTCCTATCGCATTTATCTTGAATCATCCTTGCCCCAAAATCAAATTGAAACACTCCACAAACAAAAAACAAAGAAAAAAACATTATGATCCATCATAGCCAATCTCACCACTCTGTGGTATCCTTGAGGAGCGTAAGAACACAATCTTGAAAGATAAATTGACAACAGAATGACATGAATGACCTATTCAATAGCCTTATTGTTCCTTGATTGCGTTAGTTTTTTTATGTTTGATTGTGTCTAGTTTTAGGAATGGATAACTCATATAAGACTGATCTGTTTGGTTTTGAGTATATCCGTCACTTTTTAAGACAATAGATAGCTTGATTAATGATAGATTTAATCATTCGATTGATGACAGATTGGATTGCTGATAAGTTGAGTCACATGAGTCCATTGTTGATTTGTGAAAATCATAGTTTTTGACATTTGATTAATTGTTTAATCATTATTTTCTTGTTTATGACTAAGATAATTTATTGTAGAGATTTTTGCAATATTCAATTTTTTTTATGATTGATTTCTTCAGGATATTTTGCATGTTTAGGATTTTTTTCAAGACTTTTTTCTCTGTTTAGATTTTTTCAGGGATTTTTAGATTTTTTTAGGACATTTTGCTCTTTTTAGATTTTTTAGGACTTTTTAGACTTTATAGATATTTTCAGGACATTTTAGACTTTTTAGATTTTTTCAGGTGATTTTAGACTGCCACCTAGTCTGGTAAGCCAATATAAGCCATGGAAAAGCGTGATGTCTCAAAGGGGATTGTGCTTCTATAATAATTTTGGCTACTCAATCTTGCATGCGGGGAGTACAAGATTAATCTTTTGGAGTTCATTAATGAAGAAATGGGGCATTATCACTTGGTGCATGTTTACCAGGTTTTCACCAAGGTACCTGCCCAATAGTGCTTGTTTTCCAGGTTTTCACTAAGAGAGATTTTGTTTCTCTTTAATTTTTTCTCTTTTTTGTATTTTTTTGTTGTCGCCAAGGCGCCTGTTAGCTAGGTTTTCACCAAGGTAACTTTTTATATTTTTATATTTTTTGTACTTTTTTTAGGATCATATATGACATGTATACTTGGCCTTGAGATCTCAGGCATAAAATATTTTTTGGTGCATGTTATTGATTTAACTAGGGAGTTAATCTCCTTCATGAGTTTCCAGTTGATATGTCCCACGGGGATAACTTTAAGAAACTCCCTCCTAGAAAAAGGTGTAAAATCCTGGCGAATCATACATTATTTGGGGGGGACTAATATTGTTGGCAAAAAAAATTAATTTGAAAGGAAAAAAGATTAGTTGTACTGGGAATTTTTTTACAATTTTATGAAAATTCTAGTAAACCTTGGTGAATCTTTCATTATTAAAGAAAATCGTGGTGACAAGTACACATTGGATGATCCCAGATAAATGGTAGGAATTCTATTTTGAGCCAAGATTTTAAAGGACATAAAGTTTTATTGAAATTCTCCAGAATAGAGGCACATATCAAATCTATATACATAACCTGTACCCTAACATTAAATGTCAACTACATATTGGTGAATATGGTTGTCAATTATGAAAAGCTTTGGAAATTATAGGCAAAAATTTTAATTTACAATGTCCAACAATTATATTCGATTGGCAATATTGTGAAAGAAAAGGAGAAAAATAAATAAACCAATGGGCGATGGACCTGGACATTCGACCCAATATTTACAAAGTTTGGGCAATACAACAAATATGATATACACATTATATTCACCAAATCCTGGGTCACTGCCATGTGATATTCGCCAAATGGTGAATATTCTCCACTAAAATTATCCCTGATGCCCCATTGTCAGATGATTTGATAATGACGTATGGTCTTAGCCAATTAGGCTCAAACTTGCCTGGTTTAACTCTTCCTACTTGATTCTTCTGATTTTCCATGTAGAAGAGATCTCCTACCTCAAAGGTACGTGGCCTGACTTTCTTGTGATAATTTCTTCTAAGGTGATTTTGATAGCCTTGTAAGTGATTTATTGCATTTTGGCATCTCTCATCTAACAGTTCCAGTTCATTGAGTCTAGCAACTCTATAGTATTCATATGATATGGTATGCTTTAGTGATATTTTGGGGGATGGGTTTTCAATTTCAAGGTGTAGAAGCAAATTTTATCCATATACTAAGGAGAAGGGAGTTTCTCTCGTAGGTGTTGTCACACTTTTTCAATATGCCCATAATACGAAACTGAGCTGCAAATGTCAGTCTCAACTAGATTCATCGACAATTTCTTCAAGATTTTTAGGATTGTTTTGTTAGTTGCATGAGCTTGTCCATTTCCCTGGGGATAGTAAAAAGAAGAGAAACCCTATTTTATTTTGAACTTCTAATAGAGATCCTCAACATCTTTATTTTGGAAAGGTGAACCGTGATCAGTAAGTATGGTTTGAGGGATCCCTTATTGATAGATGATATGATTTAGAATAAACATGGAGATCTGCTTACCAGTGATATATGTGAGAGGAATTGCTTCCACCCATTTGGTAAAGTATCCTGTTGGTGCAGTTATGTATTTATGATCATTAGAGGAAGTGGGTGTAATCTTTCCCACTAAGTCAAATCCCCATTTTTAAAAAGGTCATGGTGAAGTAATGGAGTGGAGGTGGTAGAAATAACTGAGAAGGGGGGGGGGTGAATCAGTGGCGTCAAAAATATTCCAATAAATCTGTTGGTACTCCTAAATTTGGAACAAATTTGGAGTGACCATATTAAATTTTTCAGTCAAGCAAAGTCAGTACCCTTGAAAAAATTGTGAGAAGGCTCAGTTGGAGTATGTGTAAAGGGTGCCCGGATGATTTTCATGAGATACAAATTTGGAAGAGGCTTTAATGCCTTTCATTTGACATATGCAGTGGGTCCCAGCTCCTGATTTCCAATTCTGACATGTTTAGTGAGTAGTCATTTTGAGGGGGTCACCTAAATCTGCATGTTGCTTAATTGTCAATTTGTTGTCCGGAGCCTACTTTGCCTCTGAGTATCTTACACCCTGTTGAGTTTCATAGTTCGCCACTTTGGGAGTGTTTAGCATGAATATCAAAGAGATTATTTTTTAAACCTCAGGTCATTCCAAATCCATTTGATAAGTTTTCATACTTCCCAAAGTTGGTTACTCAGAACTATCTACATTTTTGTCCTACCTAGAAATCTGAATAGCCCATTTTGACATGTTATAACTTTTGACCAATTCACCCAATTGAGAAAATTCCTTTTGTACTGTGTTCCAGTGGTCACACACTCCATATGTTCTAGTCTGCAGATCTTTATGAAATCAGATGACAAGTTTTCAAGAACCAT
>MU226734.1:288587-303879 GCA_018584345.1 Thuja plicata
TCTTTTTGATGACCCTATGAGTTCAGTTTCAAAGGCAGTTTGTTCAGTTTGCAGTGCGGAAAAGAGTTAAGTTTACGAAATGCCCTACTTTGCTAGTGAATAACTTTTGGCCGGTTGATTCTTTTGACAAATTTATTTTTGCATTGTCTTAAAAAATTGACATAATACTTCTAGTTCAAATTTGAGTCCCCTATTAATTCATTTGTCAGCCTTTTAAAATCAATTACGGTGATTAAAAATCATTTTTTGACAGTATGTTTGCAGGAATAGAATAAAATGGCCATTTCAAAGGTTAATATCTTTCGACTCGGGTACAGTCATGAGATGTCATTTTGGGGAATGATAGTTTATAGATTAGAGAATGTGCCTGTCAGAGGGAAAGGTCTGATCAAATCATTATGTCAGTTTTCAAAGACAATTCCTGAGGCCATTTGATATTTACAAGATCAATTTGCAAAAGCGTAAAGTTTAGTTTTAGGTGATTACATATTAACTGATTTAAGATCGAATGTGCACTGAAGACTACGTTGTTGCAATCTGAAGGAGAGGGTTAAATTCTGAATGAGGTTTTGTAGGATTTGATCTCGACAGCTCGACATAATTTATCAAAGTCAAGTGACCATTTTGTGCATTTTGAGAGGGTTATTATTTTAAAGTCACTTGCAGTTTTAAATGGCACAGAGCATAAAAGGATTCAGCGTTATGCCTTATAAAGGGTTATATACATTTTTAAAAAACATTCCGTACACATTGGCATGTGTAATCTCAATTTGGAAAGTTATGCTACACTTGCTAATGGGAATGCTTTTCATGTTTTGATTAATATTTGCGTTTGCAAATTTGAAACAACCAGTGTATAGATATTAATTGAATCCACAACCAACATATATAAAATCACACCAGTTTAGGTGGAAAATGGGAGTTCTAATGAGTTTAAAATTATCAAGCATTGCAAACGGCAGGTGTAAGGCTGATTTCCACAACCTTCTCCAGCGGTTTCCCTTCCAGTGCAAAGTGTAGCAGCACCGCAGACTAAGGCATGAATTGTTTGGCAGGCTGCGTAGTATATTGGGAAGTAAGGAGGATGCATTATGTTTTAAACATCAAAATTGCAGACATTGAGGGAAAGTAAAATGTTGCTTGAGTGTTTTGCTCAAACTTTGGTGTTCTAAACTGTTTGCACGGATAGTGAATGAAGAGGAACATGTTATTTTGAAGCAAGCTGCGCTGGAACTGAAATAGAACCCCATGCATTAAGGGAATGTTTAGAATCATTTCAAATACAAATCATTTACTATTCAAACTTACATGGAATTTGGAGGGAGGAGTCTGCGCCAGTTTGAAGACATGAATGGAAATGTGGAAAGTCAGTGAACATTGAAACTCTGCGCAAGTATAATATGAAGGAAATTTGTAAAAAATGCATAGCATTTCAAACATAATCAGCTTGTGCTATTTTTGGGGGGAGTAGAAATGATTGCTTTGCCAGTAACCAGTGCCAAAAAAGGGGAATAAGTGAGTTGGGGGTATCTTTAAAACATTGAATGTAAATTACACATCAAATCATTTTCCAGCAAGCTGCGATAGTTTTTGTGAAGTGTTTGAAGTTTTTTAAAAAAGTTTTGAAGTTGAAATCTACAAATTTTAATCCATGGGAAGTGGCGCCCAGCCATCTGGAAGATGACCATGGCCTTCGTTTGTAGAGTTTCAATGCCATTTGTGAGCAGTTTTGATGCAAAGCCCAGGAAAATTGAAAAAATAGTGTATTTTCATTGTCCCATATTCACTGTGCAAATGACTTTTTTGATCTTTATATGCAAAAACGCAAACATATAAGGTAAGTATGAGAAGCCTAGAGGCTCTTGGTAGGCCTTTGAGGGCTGGGGGTCAAATTTGAGAAGCCATACACAATATTTTAACACAAAATCTGAAAATGCTTATAAATCATGAAAGGATATATCCCACATTCATCCGGCAAAAGCAAAATGAAGACTTTACATGAAAAAGTAAGAACTAATGAATTTGAAGTTGAAAGAGAAGGCTATCTGTGTGCGCGCCCCCATCTGACCACCTCGGTTTCCATGCCCGAAAATGCAGGTAAGGAAATTTTGACAAAAATGGACAGTGCTCATGGTCGCGATGTCACCGGATGTGCATGGTCGCCCAGTTGTCAAATTCCTCAGTTGCCCAGTCGGGAATGAAATTACAGCTAACCGCCAGATTGCTGAGACTTGGCGACTAACCACTAGCGGTTAGTCGCGCAGTCGCCAGAAGACAAAGTTGACCGCAAAGATTTGGCGACTAACCGCTAGCGGTTAGTCGCGAAGTAGCCAGACGCCGGAGATAGCTGTCGCGATGAGGAGTTAGCTGCTGGTTGCCAGGTCACCAGAAGGAGTTAGCCGCCGGGTGCAGGTCGCCAGGTCACCCAGAAATGAGTTAAGAGGTGAAAATGACTCACGACTTTGATTTCCAGCTTGTCGCATAGTCGCTGGATGAAACTAAGGTTAAAATGAGTTAAGCACAGTTTGTGACAGCCAATGGGAGCATGCCATGTGTCAAAATCTGGTGATTTCTAGCCAATGTATGCATAAATATGAGATTTTCAAGGGTTTTTAAATGTGCACAGAGATAATTTTTTAGGGGAATTTTATATTTTTATTGCAAATTTTATGTGATTATTCTCAGAGGTTTTTAAAACACTGGAAATCAGATTTTTCAGAGACAGAAAGATAATCATATTTTCTCAGGCATGGAAATATCAGATTTTGAAAATAAAATCAGACTTGCACAAAGGAAGATGAGACAAATTGTTTATATATTTTAATTACACAAGTCAAATTTGAAAGAGCTTTCCAGAGGATTTTTGAAATTAGATTTTCAAAGAGAGATATGACTGGATTTCAGAGATATTTTGCAAATAGAATCAGATTTGATTGGAAATTTTTTAGTGGGAGAATGAAGGAGATTTGCAAAGGGATAAAAGCAGATATTTTTAGACAGATGGACTTAGTTATTAATTGAATATATCAGATATTTTGGAAAGATGAATGCAGATCAGATTTGAGGGGAGACATGTGTCAATTTCTCAGAAGGACTAGGGTTTCTCCTTCTTCTATATGTCTTCTTCTTTTCTCAGTTGTAAGGGGTTCCTTTCCTCTGCTCTATTCTAGTTTTTTCCTGCAGATGCCCAGAGCAGGTCCCTGTTGGTTTGAAGATTTCTATATGTAAAGCATACTTCTTTTTCATGTTTACTTCTTGTGTTTATTGTCTAGATATCTGGAAACAACTTGGATTAATGAGAATATAGTGCAGTTCCTATTCATTATTGTCTTGTCTCTTTTGACTGTGGTTTGTGCTCTAGTATAGTTCATTTGTAAGGCATCTGGAATATACCTACTACAAGGTAGTGTGTCTAATCATTTGTGAGTCTTTCTCAAGGAGAGAGTTAAATTTTGTAAATGATTTCAGAGAGCAGGACATAGTTGTGAAGATCTGATGAAGAAATATTGAGTTGAGAAGATTTTTTGTAAGGCATTCAATCTGGATTGCATGAAGTTTGTAAGGCATCCTTCAATATTTCATTAGTTTCTTATTGTTGACATATGTTTTCATTGACTCTTTGCCCAAGGAATAGGCACTGATCTAGAGTGTGCTGAGAAAGTGTTTTCTCCATTCGGTCAAAATCAATTTAATTAAACATACTCTTGTTACTTAGAACAATGAGCTGAACTCATAAGGATTTGTATCAACAGGATACTATTCAGTTTGTTAATCCCTTGAAGAGTGGATCATTAGGTTATCCCTCCTACATAAAAGGAAGAAGGATGAAAGTCCTTGTATCACTGGTTTTTGCTATATTTAAGACTATAAGTTTGTATGGTTAAATCTTGCATCTGGTTATGCTTGGTCATTTGCAAGGTTATTTATCAGTTGGTTTAACAAAGATACATAGCAAATCAGTGTCCACATTAACATATACTGTGTAAACAGCAATCATAAAAGGTAAAACCTACCTGAGTATATGTGGAGCTCAAAAATGAAGAAGGACCTTATCCAGTCCTTAGCAATTAGGCTTTTCTTGTCTCTGAATCAGTATTAGAAGGCATAGTGTTCAAGTAGTCATTTCAAGCACTGTGGTTCATACAAGAAAAATCCATAACAAATCAACCCAAAAAATTAGTACCACAATATTAAGCCTATAGTTATCTTCAGTCCTACAAGATGTATGCCTTCAAATATACTTATCAAATAACTGCTGCTTAGAGGATTTTGTTAAACCTTATTCTTAATGTTTACTGAATAGCAGTCTTTCATTTACCAAAGAATAATAAATTTCTTAGTGTATATTGATCAATCCAGATTAGTTATGTGTAATGCAAAACACTAAAGTAATGACTCATAAACACATTCACACATGAATTTTTAACATGGAAACCCTGTTAAGGGAAAAACCACTTGGGACCGGTAACCCAAAATTTTCACTCTTCTGAAATGAGCTCAGTGAATAGACAACACTGTTAAAGGTTACAAACACACTGTTAGGTGTGACCTTGTTAGAGGATTTAATAGATTAGTTTGTCACTTGATATCGGACATCTCTATGCTACCTTCTATGATCAAACCCAATGTAGTTTGTCAAATGGTATTTGGCATCTCATGCTATCTTCATGATCAAACTTTTGGATACTCCTTGGGATGTATCTCAATATAGAAAGGATCTTTAAATCCTGCTCAGTTAAGAGACTTTCTAAATAAATGGTTAAAATAAAATAGTAAATGATCTGTTCACATATACAACTTATACTTGTAGGTTTTTATATCTATTATAAGCTCATTTTACCTTTCTGATCAATATGTCTTTTCAATACCTTTTCTCCACTTATTTCTTCTTGGTGATGTTGTGCTTTGTTCCTCGGTGTTCAAAGAAATATTTAGCACTTTCTTCAGCTGGATTGATTAGGACTGTATGAAGTTGTTCTTCATCATTTTCTCTTTAGCATCCTCTTTTTCATTCACTCCCCTTGATTCATAATGAATTAAGTTATCTCTTTATAGACATGATATCACCATTTCTCTCTTCTTGATTTTCTTGTTCTTGGCATGATCCACAATCTTAGCCAATCTTGATTTAAAGCATAAATCCTATTTTATCTTGTATAAATCTTCTTGTCAACTGGATAAAACTTCTTTAAATGTTTTACTTATCTCTAGCTTTAACTTGTCGATTAAAACAATGTCAACAACTAGTTAAGTCTATCTTTAGCTCTACCATCTAGGTATTTTGTCATTTCTAAACTCTAGTTAACTTCGGTGTTTTAACTCTTTGATAGCTTCAGTCAACACTTCAGTTCTCCTCAGGCTTTTCTGTCAGTTAACACTGTAATTCTGGCAGTCAATAATGCAAGTGATTCTGCTCGTCTGTAATTCTTTTTTGGTTTCTTTTCTCGGGCATCACTAACTTTTCTCTTGGTTTTCTCTGTCCTTCAGTTTCCACTAGCCGTCAGTGTTTGAAGTCACTTAGTGAATGCTGGTATTTTATGCATTACTAAAAGAATAATATTTATCTCTTAGATTATCTAAAGTCTTTGACACTTTGAATATAACCTATTAGATTATATCAAGTTGACATCAATGACAATACAATCCATTAATTGATTTAATGTCTTGCATTATCTTTCTGTATTTCGGTGATCAACTTAACATCTTCAAACATTCAATCAGTTATATTTTATCAATCTCTCCCTTTGGCATTGATGACAACATACTACATTATCACACTATATTATTACTAATATAATATGAAATATAACAGTTTCATCAATCTCTCCTATTGTAACTATTACAAATGTCTAGCTCTTGGTAAGCTCAAATAACTTAGATTTCTTTCTTGTAGAGTGGGTTCTTCAATGTTCAATCCCTTTACTAGATATATGTAGTAGCTTATGTGTCTATTTCTAATATCTGCTCTTCCTTGACTATTCCTTTTCTTGAACATCTCTTTTTCCTTTGACAACAATCTCTCTCTTAATATGTACTCTCTACCTTTGTTACTTCTCTCCGTTAGACAGATATTTCATATGTAATCAATCTCTCAGGATATTGGTTAACTCTTTCTTTGAATTCTTAGGAACTTATCTTCATGGATAATGATATAATCTTTGTCTTATAATAATGATAATCTCTCGCTTTTTATAATGAGAATAATCTTTCCCTTTGACAAAAATGCCAATTAATTCTTCCATATCATCTTCCATTCCTTTTTATAATATACTCCTTGAATTTCCCTATCTATCAGCAATACATTGTCTCTCATCTTCAGTGCAGGTTTGTACCTTATTGTGTACAGATGTATCTTTTTATGTCCATCTTGGTGCATGCATCAACATGAATGATATTATGATTTGTGTATAGGCTGATGCAACCTCCTAGTCAGCTTACTAACCGATAGACAATGGTTGTACCCCTAGTCTCTGTCTCAGGTACTTCGGTAATGGCTTGGTAAAGATGTCAGATAGTTGTTCCTTTGATTAAACATATTCCAGTATCACCTCCTTTTCTTGCATTTGTTCTCTTAGATAGTGATACTTGATAGCAATATTCTTAGTCTTAGCATGCATGACTAGATTCTTAGAAATGTTAATTACACTGGTATTATCACAATAGATAATCACTAGCTCAAGAATCTTCATATTCATACCTTCCAACAACTGTTTGATCTAGGAAATGTTGGAAATTTATATTAGTAGCCACATATTCTTCTTTTGCAGTAGACTGAGAGATGCATCCTTGCTTCTTGTTGATCCATGTGACAAGTCTATCACCCATGAAGAGTGCTCCTCCAGATGTGCTCTTTCGGTCATTAATTTTTCCATCCCAATAAATATCTGTATAGACTTGTAGCTCAAATTTTCCTTCTCTTTTATGCCATAATCCATAGTCCTCGGTGTTCTTTAGATATCTCAGAATTCTCTTGACAACAGTCATATGTGATTCTTTTCGATTAGCAGAGAATCTTGCAACTATTCTAACTGCATGTGCAATATCTGGTCTAGTATGAACAACATACATTAGTTTGCCAATCATTGATCTATATAAGGTCTGATTTACCTCATTTGACTTATCTTCCTTTGTCAGCTTACATTCGGTAGCCATAGGTGTTACAACTAGTTTGGAATCTTCCATCTTGAATATCTTCAACACTTCCTTGATGTATTTGGACTAAGTTATATATATGTCTGCATCTTGTTGAAGAATATATAGACCAAGAAAGAATTTGATCTCCCCAAACATAGACATTTCAAACTATTTTCTCATTTCATTAGCAAAGGATTTTCATAACATTTCATTTCCCCCAAAAATGATATCATCAACAAATATTTCAGCAATCAAAACATTACCATCGGTATCTTCTTTTAATTACAAATTGCTATTTTCACTTGTTCTTACAAATTCAATGCTAATGAGATAGGAGTGAAGTCTTTCATACCAGGCTCTTGGTGCTTGTTTTAATCCATACAAGGATTTATGTAGTCTACATACCATGTTTTTCTTGTTTGGATCAATAAACCCTTCTGGTTGTTCAATTTTTACTTCTTTTTCAAGTATTCCATTTAGGAATGCTGATTTGGCATCCATCTGGTATACCTTGAATCCTTTGAATGCAGCATAAGAAAGAAGAATTTGGACTCCTTCTAGTCTTGCAATGGGTGCAAAGGTTTCTCCATAATCAATAACTTCTTCTTGTGCATACCCTTTCATACTAATCTTTCTTTATTTCTTGTGACTTCTTCATTCTCATTCAGCTTATTTCTGAATATCCATTTGGTACCGATGACATTCTTGTCATCTACTCTCGGTGGTGTAGAACAACCTAGGCTATCCTCAAAGCCCTAGTTAGTTTTGTCTTGTAACTGAATCTATCCAAGTCAGTATTTTTTTTATTATACCTTAGAAGGTCTTCTTGTTGTGTGAGTAGGTGAATTAGTGGTTAGTACTAATTTCATTCTAGTTTAGGCTAGTTTGCTTTTAAGTGTTTAGTCCCTAGATTAGACCTAAATTTGGGAAATGGGATCTAAAAGTGTCCTAGACCTATGTAAGTTGAGAAATATTCTTAAAGATGCATAAATTATGTTATTTCATCGATTTGTATGGGTTAGAGGCCCGAAAAGATAGTTTGCATCATAAATGCAGAATATGCTCAAAAGTTATCATTACAACATTTGCAAATTTTTGCAAATGTTGCTTGCAACTCAAAAAATTTGGATTCCCCTCATTATAGGAGTGGGTAATCAATTATAGTTTCCTAAAAGTGTGGAGGAAGCATCTTTAGACACTCTATGGCTCATTTCCTGAGGTAGATTGGAATTAAGTAAGTTTTTGAAATCAATAGAGCAAGTGTTCTGGAAGACAGAGTACAATCGACTCATTTGAATGTTATTTGTGTTTTAATGGATTGAAATAATTGATATAAGTGTGGATTCATGTATTAGGAACATATCCAAGACTTTTTCATTCAGGTAGAAAGTAGTGTAGAGTTAATTTGTTAGCTGTAGGAAATTGTTTAAGTTTTAGAGAGTCTGCTGGTCCAGTTCAGTGCAAGTTTGGTTTTATGGCTTCCCCATGAAATCCAATAGTGGGAAACTCAAATGGTTGGATTAATGAGTTAGGGGAGCCTTTTTAAAATTTATATATGTAGGTAGGAGGTTAGAGGAATCAATTTTCTAATTTTAAAGTCATGCCCTAAGCGAGCTAGGATTGTCTGATTAGGTATATGGCAGGAGAAAAGAAGAATACAGAGGCAAGGGTGTGTATGAAATTTCTAAACCAAGTGTGGTCTCAAAGTTTTTAGGGTCTTATAGGTCCCTAGTATCAAGTTTAGAGCTCATCCAATCCATTTGGATAGATTTTTCAATTAAATTTAGTGAACTAGTTGTGAAGAGCCAAAATAGGCCTAATAGCCATACAATTCAGGAAAGAGGTGTACGGAAGGCTTGGGGACCCTAGACCTTGAAAATATTTTAGGTATTAGAAAAGGCTATCTAGATCCTAGATTATTTTTAGGGGTTGTTTGGAAGATTTAGAAGTAAATCCAGAGAAACCCTCTGGATAGGGCTAATTGGTCAATTAGGCCTAATAGGATCATTTTGAGAGAAGCTTTGGAAGTTGACCAAATTGGGATTCAAGACCTATGAAAATGGGAATATATGGATGAAAAATGAACATACAAGTAGTGGAAAAGGCCCTTGTAGCATTTGTGGAGTTTACATGAAGGGTTTGGGTTTGGAATCCTTCAAATCAATTGTGAAGCATTGAGACAAAACTAATGGTAGTTGTCCTTCAAGGTGAAACACAAGAAGAGTAACTCTTAGGGAAGAGTTGGGAGTAGTATTAGGCTAAGTTTCTTGAGGCTATTGAGATCCTAGAAGAGAAAATTGATCCTAAGTGGACTAGGGAAAGAAAGGTCCTATCTAGAGCATTGTGTGAGCACACCTTGGGGTTACTTCTATCAGATTGGTATTAGAGCCTAGCTGATCAAACTTGTGGTTAATGTTTCAAGCAACTGAGTTAGTAGGAGAGTCAACAATGGTGACTAATGTTGAGTTATCTAAGAAATTGGATGATTAAGAAGTGGAGAATAGAATTCTCTGAGATAGATTGGCTCAATTAGAGTAAAAGGTAGATGAAGTTGATGAGAAAGAAGATAAAGTGAAGGATAAGGTTGAAGGTAAAGGAAAAGATCTTGTCATTGATGATGAAGTACCTAAGGTTGACCCTATACTTAATGAGGAGCCATTCCTAAAATATCTAAAGGTGATGATTGGAAATTCACTAGAAGGATTCGCAATCTTTACTAGAAAGATGTGTTGGCAAGTTGACTTCCTGAGGTTGCATGACTTATTTTGTGTTGTCATCATGGCAACAAAGCCATACTAAGTTTCTGTCAAAGATAACTTAGAAGAATAAGTATGGAAATAGGGCAGACAAAGATATATAGTGATCAGCACATCAGTGCACGTGTGAGAGATCGAATCAGAGTATGCATGTTCAGATATATATTCTATGAGATGTCTACATACTAAGTCTAGACACGCATAGTACAGAATGATTGTACGGAGAAGTTACAGACAGATCAGTACACTAGTAGTCTAGAAGACAACATGAAAGCCAACTAAGTGTTTTGATTAGAGTGAATTATTTTGTTATGTAACAGCCAAGCACCTTTGATTATATGTTTGTAATGATGTAATTAGTATTTTTGTAAACACGCTTAAGCTGACTTACTCGGAAGCATTGTGTATTATGTTTTACGGCTGACCATAAGTCTTGTTTTGGGTTGCATCTATTCAGGTATGAACATATAAGTATGTAATGTAGAGTTATGTTAAAAATTTTGATTATTATGTATGAGAAAGATATAGAAGAGAAGTATGACAAATTCAGTTGAGATAAAGCTCTTTAAGAGAGCAAGAGCACCCGTGCATACATGAAACTGATCAGACAACAGTGTCATCACAATAGTTCACTTTTGATATAGTGTATATCAAATATTAGAAGGTTGTAGCCTTCATCTTATTGGGAAGTGAGCCTAGGTAGTGAGTCATATACCTATAACAGGGTTAGACCTTTAACTAGGTCATTGTACTTGCATTGTAAAGACTTCTTCTAATAGGGCAAAGGAACTTTAACAGGTTCATTATACTAGTACAATATTTGTGGGTACTAATTCCCACCAGGGTTTTCCTCTGATCAAGGTTTCCCCATAATCATATCATGTGTTATGAGTTCTTATGTTAAGCTTCATTGAATGTATTCTTGATTTATGTTTAAGTTGCTAAAAAGTAATAAATAAACAAACACTGATTCACCCCCCCTCTCAGTGTTTCTAACAAGATGGAGCCAGAGGTAGTCCTCGACTGGATAGAGGGACTAGAAAACCATTTTGAGTGTGATGGAATCACTGAGGCTCAAAAGGTGAAGGTTGTAAAGGCTGGACTGAGAGGGTTTGCACTCACTTGGTGGAAATTCTTCCAATATGAGAGAGAAGGAAGGAAAAAGACCCATTGCTTCATGGAAGGCTATGGTTGAAAAAGTTAGCAATGCTTATATACCTGAGGATTATGAAATCCAATTGCATAAGACAAGGAAAGGTTTGAGACAAAAATCCCTAGATGTAAAATCATACACTGAAGAATTCTAAAGACTTTGCATGAGTTCTAGAGTTGCAGAGGATGAGAAGGTTAAGGTAGAAAAATATCGTAATGGACTAAAGTGGACCATACAAGATGAGATAAGTCTTTTGACTCCAGACACCATTTAGAAGTGCCACCAAATTTTCATCAAAGTTGAAGAGAAGCTAAGGAAAAAACAAGACTGTATTACTACCAGAGGAAGAGGTAGAGGGAGAGACACTAGAGGACAAAGAGGTGGATATGGTGGAAGGAGTTTTGAACACAAGAATCAAGGGGAGAAAAAATTTGTTGAAAAATAAGAAGGAAACTCTAGTAGAGGAGGTTCAAATAGAGGAAGGAACTCTAATAGAAGAGGAAGAAACAAAAATCAAGGTAGGGGTAATTACTTTGCCAATATGAAGTGTTACCACTGCAATCAGATGGGACATCCTACATACAGATGTCCAAACAAGGGTTGAAATTCTCAAGGAGGTGACAAGAGGGTATGTCCAAGAAGAAAATATTGGTGGAAAAAAACACCCTGAGGTTCCCCTAGAATTAGAAGAAGGTGAGAACCTTATGATGAGAAGAACTCTGATTAAGGATCCAGTAAAAGAGGAACCTAGTCGGAGGAGGTCACTATTTAGGGTGAAGTGTAAAATGATGGGAAAAGTGTGTAGAGTCATTATATAATTAGGGTTTACTAATAACATAGTGTCAGAGGAAGTAGTCAGAAAGTTGAAGATGACAATAATACCCCACACAAATCCTTACAAGGTCACCTGCCTAAATAAAGGGTAGCATGTCCTTGTCAATGAGAAAAGCTTGGGTGAAGTTTTCAATTGGGAGGTATAAGGAAAAATTATTATGTGATGTCCTACCTATGGATGCATGTCACCTACTCCTAGGTAGACCATGGAAATTTTATAGAAAGGCCATGCATGATGGTGCAAAGAACTCATACTCTTTCAAGAAGGATAATGTGACATTCCAGATCTAGTCACTACAAGAGGATGCAGAGATGAAGTCATTTGGCCCAAATTTTCTCATGGTGAGTGAGAAGGAGTTCTTAGAGGCCTTGTAAGAAGGAGAATTAGTTGTTTTTGCATTGGTGTTGAAACCAAAAGAAGAAAGTGCAGACAAAGAAGTGAAGAAGACAAAGTTGCCAAAGGAAGTGCAGGAGTTGCTGTAGAAGTATGAAGGCATAGTCAGTGATGAAAAACCATCATCTCTACCACCTAAGAGGTTAGTGATCCACCAAACAGACCTAATCCCTGGAGCTACCCTACCCAATAAGGCTACATATAAGATGTCTCCTAAAAAAAATGAGGAGATAGCTAGGCATATTCAAGAACTACTAAGCCAAGGTCTAATTAGGAAGTCCATTAGCCCTTGTGCTGTACCCACTATCTTATCCCATAAAAAGGGAGGAACATGGAGGTTATGTACATACTCTAAAGTAATAAATAGAATAACCATTAGGTATATGTTCCCTATCCCTATGATAGAAGACCTAATGGACTATCTAAGAGGAGCAAGTTATTTCACCAAGATAGACCTCAAGAGTGGCTATCATCAAATCAGGGTAAATGAGGGAGATGAGTGGAAAACAACCTTCAAGACCACATAAGGATTGTATGAGTGGCTTGTCATGCCATTTTGGTTATCCAATGCCCCATAAAATTTCATGAGGTTTATGAATGAAATCCTTAAAGATTATATTGGAAAGTTTGTGGTAGTCTACTTGGGTGATATACTCATCTATAGTAAGACAAGGGAAGAACATCTTAGACACCTAGAAATGGTTTGCAAGAAACTACATGACAAGGAGGTGATGATAAATTTTGAGAAGTGTGAATTCACCAAGCAAGAGCTAGTGTACCTTGGATTTGTGTTATCTCAAGGCAACCTAAAGATAGATCCTAGAAAAGTGGAGGCCATCATCAACTGGTATACTCAAAGAACAAGCATTGAGGTAAGAAGTTTTCATGGCTTAGCACAGTGCTATAGAAATTTTATCAAAAAATTCAATGCAATTTGTGCTCCTATGCTTGATACTATCAAGGGTGGGATGAAGACTAAATTTGTGTGGAATGAACAAGCTAACCATGGTTTTGAGCTGCTGAAAAAGAAGATTTCTACCCAACCAATTTTGGTTTTACCAAGATTTGAAAAGATATTTATAGTAAAATGTGATGCCAACAATGTAGCCATTGGTGTTGTCTTGAGCCAAGAGGGAAGACCAGTGGCCTTCCATTCTGAGAAACTAAGTGAAGCTAAGAAGAAATACTCTTCTTATGACCTAGAGATGTATGCTTTGGTCTAGTCACTGAGAAAGTGGAGGCATTATTTTCTTCCAAAGGAGTTCATAGTCTATTCAGACAATCAAGCATTAAGTTTCTTGAACTCACAAAATAAACTAGGTCACAAGCATATGAAGCGGGTTGAATACCTACAAGCCTACACCTTCAATATCAAACACAAGAAGGGGTTGCAGAATATGGTGGCAGATGCCTTAAGTAGAAGAGCTTTGACCATTCAAGAGATTCAACTATAGAGCATGGGGATAGACAACTTCAAAGACCTATATGGTGAAGATAAGGACTTTGTAGCCATTTACAAGGTATGCCAAGAGTATAAAAATCACTTTCATAGTCAATTCTCTGAGTATACTTTACAGAGTGGTGTATTGTTTAAAGGGAGTCAATTATGTGTCCCTAGGGGGTCTATTAGGGAGAATCTAATACAGGAGAAACACAATGGTGAACTTAGTGGCCATTTTGGTGTTAACAAAACTCAAGAATTAGTTCAAAGATTCTACTTTTGGCCCAAGATGAATTTGTATGTTAAGAGATATGTAGAAGGTTGTGTTATTTGTCAGAAGGCCAAAGGCACATCTACTAATATAGGCCTATACCAACCTTTACCCATTCCAACCAGACCATGGGAGTGTCTGAGTATGGATTTTGTGGTAGGATTGCCCAAGACAAAGTAGGGAATGGATACCATTTATGTTATTATTGACAGATTTAGCAAGACGGGACACTTTGTACCCTACAAGGAAAAAAATGATGCAAGTAAGATAGTTTCCATATTCTTCAAGGAGGTAGTCAGAATACACAATTTTCTACTGAACATAGTGTTTGATAGAGACACAAAGTTTATGAGTAATTTTTGGAAGACTCTTTGGCAGAAGTTGGGAACCAACTTGTCTTTTGGATCTACATACCATCCTCAATCTGATGGCCAAACAGAGGTAGTCAATAGGACTCTTGGAAATCTCCTAAGGTGTCTAACTAAGGAGTATGGTCAAATTTGGGACCAACTCATTGGGAAAGCATAATATGCCTACAATGACATAGTGAATAGGACTACTGGTAAGAGTCCTTTTGAAATAGTTTAAGGCCTTCATCCAAGAGGCATATATGAGCTCTGAGACCTAAAAGATGGAGCCAAGGGAAGTGGCTATGCTGATGACTTTGCACATTCTATGCAAGAAGTCCATGAGACATTGAGGAAGATACTCATTGAAAATACAGAGAAAATCAAGAACAAAGTGGATGAGAGAAAAAGAGATGTCCAATTCAAAGTTGGGGATCTAGTGATGGTACACCTCAATAAGGCAAGGTTACAAAAAGGAACACCACATAAGCTTCAGATGAGAAGAATTGGCCATGTGTCATACTGGCAAAATATGGAGCAAATGCCTATAAGGTGGTGTAATCACCCAAAAATGGTCCAACAAACCCATAGCCCCTTTTTATCAAATATTTGGTCTTAATAAATCTGAATTTAAGACATTATTGTTGGATTCTAAATTATTGAGCATTTAATCAAACTTGCATACATAATTTTAATCTTAACTTATTGAATCAAATCATCAATCATCAAAGCCTAAACCCAAAAAGCATAAACATTTGGATAAAATGAAAAAGTCCTAAGTCTCAAAAAGTGAACCCATTCACACATGGGTGTGCACTCAAAAATCAAATAAAAAAAATAAAAGAGAGGAAAATACCAATTTTGTCTTATTCTCCTCACAAGTTGGCCAATCAAAATCACTTTCTCATCTCACATGGATTGAGAGGAATTGCATCACCACCATTGATCAAATTATTTTGCCT